>JAQIXL010002359.1:0-13370 GCA_034700245.1 Poikilolaimus oxycercus | reverse complement strand
TCGTAAGAAATGCGTAAAGGGAGGGTTTATCACCGTTCAACGGTCTCTGCAAGGCGAAGGAGAAGCGAAATTACGATGTGGCTTGGGCGAAGCGAGCGAAAAGGCTGGTCAAGGAGAACTTTGCCCAGAGACAACAGTTACTTCGCGGTTTCACAAATGTCACTTTACTTGTGGCTATTGGTTTGTCTTGTCGACGAGTGAGTTTTTTGTCGAAGAGTTGACAATCAGCAGCCGAAAGGAAAGGAAAGGAGAGTGTCGGCCTGCATGCTAAAGAAGAGTAATCTTAATGTTTCCAGTCAATGATTTATCACAATCGTTGGCTTTCGATGCTGTTTATCGAAGTCTTCGCCGTTCTATCCTCCGAGCGCTCAACTACGAACTAAGGTTTCAAGAAGAAAGGGATTGAGACGGGAGAAAGCGTGGTCGTCTAGGCGTTTCAAACGTGGTGCAAGACATTGCAAACGCTAGCCACACCCGTAAATCTCCTTCAGCGAAGTGGGAGTTTTTCGACAAACGACACTGCGGCGAGGTTGAGACGTTTATCTCAGTGAAAGTACTCCACGTCAAGCCTTACGCATCGTGACGTGAAGCTCGTGGTGGGATGAGTGCAGCACAGAGAAACAGTGCTGCACCCATTTTCGGAGAACGCTTCCTCTCTCAGCTCTTGCCCTGCATGAAAGCACGGGGAACGCCATGGAATAGGTTTCCGAAAGCAGCCCACTCAGCGATTTCGTGATACATACGAAAAAGGAAACTTTATCTGCGTTTCTTGGCTGCCTAGAAGGAAGTTATGACGAAGACGTTTTCAAAAGAGAAGCTTCAAAGAAGTTTAAACTTCTGAGCTAGACTATGGACTCTCCGGGCTATAAAAGGGAAGGCATGACGAGAGGGTGCCCGGAATAGAGACTTCACTGCCTTCTCCGAAGTGTTGAAGGTCTCATTCTTGTGGCGTGATCGCCTAGTAAACGTATAAAACGTCACTTACTACGACGTTCCACAATCTTTACTAGACTTTCTCTTAACCGGGACCTTGAGTGGCATCGCCACGTGTTGCCACGAGTGATCCAACTGAACTTGCAGAGAAGAAGAATATGTCACCGCATCTCCTTGCACTCACTGCTGGACCCGTGGAAGCGAGTTGCTGTGAGTTTCCTGTTTCATCAGTTTGTAAAGTTGATCTGCAAGTTTTCTCATTTGCTAGGTTCTTGACCCTTTTCTCTAATTGTAAAGTTTACGGGGGTGATAATAGGCTCAAAGTTATGTGGGCTGTCTATATGGTGCCGCTTTTGCCAAAATGGATGAAACTTGTTTCATAAGGCCGAGGCTCTAATGAGGGAGCATTTCCAACTAGACCAGCTATGTTGACTTGAAGGAGATGGCTCTGCGAGTACCGTTGATTGCCCAAAGTTTGACTCTTCTGTGTTGTGCCAAGCTCCTTTGTGCTTGCTTGCCACAAGCACCAAGGGCGAAGATGATGCATCAGAATCGCGGAAAAACTATGCGATAAGCCCTCTCTGCCAATGACCAGCAACACTCCTTGAACAAAGAAGATTCCGGGAAGAAAACAGAGAAAGGCACAAGCCACAGAGTTGCCACTTCCTTTCTTGAACAGAATTCGAGCATGGCAACTTGTCATCCCCTCAGTGAAATTTCGCAATCTTTGCCCTTTTAGCGTCTTCTGATAGGTTTGAGACGAAAGCAAAGGCTCTCCAAATGCTCTTTTTCTGCGCATTTCTCAACCAAAATCCTCGCAAATAACCTATACAGTAGCCTGGGAAGCAGATGCAGAGTGATCTTTATGGAATCATTCTCATCCGTCAGTTTGTGAGCTCTCCTCAAGAGAAACGGAGAGAGAAGACACTGAACAGCATGATGTTGCCGTGAAATGAAATGCTGCTTTTACCATTCACTTGATCAACGTCCGCTTCTTCTTGATGATTTTTGAATCCTTATTCGTACAGGTGCTTCAAGCATTTGGGCTGGCTATTGGGCGGCTGGAGGCAATCGGCGTTACTTGGGCCTTATCGCCACTATCGCAAGTCGACTGCGTCGCTCGACTCGGCCGTCTTCCTTCCTTTACCTGAGACCTTTCACTTAGTTTAAACCAGAAGCCATTCTTCAAAAACGTCCCATTTGAGCGGTTTCGTGTGGTTCTTTTGCTGATAGGAGTAGACAAAGCAAACAAGCAAGTTATCTGCGGTTTTCGTGATTACGAACAAACTTAAGCCAACTTCCACAGTATGATACGGCTCTTTCAGCTTCTCTTGAAAAGCTGAATCTTTCTCTAACCTTTCCGGGTCTTCTAGACGCTTCTTACAGATGTTAAAACCACTACGGGGGTCTTTCAAAACTTATTTGTTTTCATTCTGCCCACTCTCCTGCACAAAGTCATTGTGTCTCCTCGGGCTCTTGTGATATCTAAAGCAGGCAAAGATAGGACAGCTCTTCAGTTGCCCGGCCTCCTCTTGCCTCAACTAGTCGTCTCTTCTCTCCAGGAATGCTTCCCGGCTCTTCTTCAAACGGTCCCGCCCACGGCCGAAACAACGGCAACGACGAGGAGACTCGCAAGAGAAAGGCGGCGAACCTCGACGAGATCCTCTCCGTGAGGAAGTCTCCCCCTCATGATCTCTTTCAGGCGAAACGAGTTGTGAAGACGGCCGAGTTGAAGATTCGCTTCGATCAAGAAGTGATGAGTGTTCGATCACAATGGCTTCTTTGCCAGAAGCGGGCCTCTCTTCTGGCTCAACCTCAAAGGATCGACACCGATAATCATCCAATGAAGATGTGAGCTTCTTTCCTTCTTTTTCTCTCTTACCAAGACGAGACTCCCATTCCTGAACAAACATGTTCAAAGACCTTCTACCATAACCCGGGGGTCTTTCAGCTTTGGAAGCTTCTTCCGTCAAGTCTCCATGACTCCGACGTACCCCGATGATCATCTCGAGCAAATCAAGCTGATCCAGGACGTCATCAAAGAGTTCGTCTTGATTGAATTTGAAACATGGAATGATCTAGATCGATCATCATCGAATGGCCAAAGCCGGTGCGCGGCCTCTTCGGCGACGAGGAGCAGTTCGACGACGTCGACCAAGCCCCGGTCATCCATCGAGCAAGAAACGTCGTCAAGTGCCGAACCTCGCATCCAACCATGAGGGTCAAGTAAGTTCTTCTTCCTTCTTCTCAAGGCAAGAGATGAACTTGTTGAAAGTGTGTTATGATGAAAGCCAGAGTTTCGACACAAAAGAAAATCACGTCATGGACACATTCTCTCAAGAGGGTGTGAATCACGGGGTTGACATCCACGCCGCTAGTATCAGCCAAAAACCGAGCAAAACACTACAGAGGAGCACTTTGTCTCGGCTCTTACGTCACAGAGGGGGTTTTTCTGCACCGAGGCTGCGAGTTTGCAGCCCAATAAGCACTTTCGCGGAGGCCTTCCAGAAAGCAGACCATCACTGAGCCACAAACAACCTCAAACTTTGAGCTCTTTTCAGGGTTTTCGCCATCGAGGAGACTGGTCGAAGCGGAAGTGAGCCACGAGTGGTTGAAGCGTTCTTCCGGGCCACGCTTGTCAAGGCTCCTCGTGATGCGAATGACCCCGTGTGAGTGTCTGCTTCATCTTCTCCCAAAAACCTTATCAACTTAACTTCGACAAACATTCGAATTTGTCAAGACTTCAAGGCCTTTTGACAAATTCCGTCTGGGCAGTCGGAAGCGGAAGCGAGCAAAAAGCTTTCTCCTCCCTTTGACGGCTTTTGAAATGAACTCCAGACAATGGGCAAACAAGTCTTCATTTGCAGACAAATGGCCGGTCGGCTCATTCTCACTCAAAGGGAAGGCACTCCGGCGACGAAGCAGACATCCCAAGCGGGAGCCGCCGTCTCCAAAGATGGCCGACTCGTTGCCTCACAGGCCCTCGATTCTCATTGTCGAATTCTGGCCGAGGAATTCCGTGAAAGCGTGAAAACGACTTCGCTCAAATTCGAAAACGGCACACTTTGTGCGACTTTCCCCGAAATGGTGAGTGCTAGAGTTTGGAGTATACGGTAAGTGGCATGAAACTGCTTCTCTGTCATGATTTCCGAGATTCGTCACGTCTTTTGGGCAAACAGGGGAGTGCCTGAAGAGGAAGAAGGGGTGCGGTATCTCTTTTGACACGTAAACTTGGCCTTATGATCCTGTATTGCTTTTCTGCTCACGTCTTCTCAATGATCACAGGTCTTCCCCCCTTCCTCCCTTTACTTGCGTCAATCAGAAGGGACTAAGAGGCGCTCTCTGAGAAGAGAATGGCATGCTGTTACGTCCAAGGGTCGACGCTTATCGGTTAGGAGAAGAAGATCCTGGAAAGCACAATGGGGTGAGACAGGGCGAGAGAGGCACTAACACAAGGAGAGTTATCGGACATTGATGCCTACGCATGAATTCTTCTTCCTCTGGAATCTTCCAACCATAAACCGGGGCTTCTTGCTGCAGCTGCTGCAAGCTCCCGTTTACTGCTTCTTCTTAGACTTTGTTCAGAAGGACAGGCTGCTTGCGAGTTGTGAAATGCAATTTGAGCAGCTAGCCAGTCTTATCATTCGGCACAACCGCAGACAAACAGGCGTAGACGACTTGCCCTTTTAGCCAACAGCAGAAGGCCCTCAAACCGCAGCTCCACTTCCCTTTTACTATCTTCACTCGCTTTGTAGCCGAGACTACGAATAGCACAAGTGAAGCAGAAGGGGTAGAGGAACGACCATAACTGATCTAAATCGGGAACAAAGAGGGTCTCCCTCGGTCTATAGCCTATCTTGTGTTGGGGTGATTGGAAGACAGAATGTGTTGTCGTAACAGAAGACAGAGAGAGGGAGAAGAAGAAAAGACAGAACATGAAGTGATTTGAAAGCAAGAGAAAGAACAACTGGATTCCAGGGAGTTACGTTGAACTCGATGGTCGATCGTCGTCAGCTCTCCACTCGCTACACAATCATGGTGGAGGTCGCTCTGAACATCGACAACAAGCTCATCGTCCGACATGTGAGACCGCTTCTCAAAAGAAAGAAAGAGATTTTTGAGCTTTGGCCTTTCTCCTCCCCTGTTTCTTTCACCATCTCATGCCAAGCACCCCTTGTGGCCTGCGCGTGATCAGCTAAAATGGTCCCATAGCGCATGACTGGAAGGGTTTTCCCTTATCTTTAGAGATGGCTGGCTGTCCCAAACCTTCCTCCCGCATTAAGATAGGTGCCATAGAGGGAATACTTCAAGGGACTTTCCCAAACGCACCGAAAAGAGAATGGAATAAGTTTGAAACAAGAAAAGCAAGGAGATCTTCCAAGACCGACCGTCTTTGAGACTTTTGGAAAGAAGACTGAGGATCTCGAAAGAGCTCCCGAAGACCCATCGTAAAGCCTCTTTTCCGAAACTTCTCAAAAGCAAGACTGGCTTGGCCGAAACCAAGACAAGACTCTCTTTTCAGACCGTCAACTCGCATCCCTTCCTGATTGCCATCACAAACGATCAGACAGAATGCCTCATGCAGGCCATCTTTTGGGACCGCCTCGAAGACGACACCGAGAGGGTAAGGAGACATCTCTGAAGAGGGTTACGGTACCTGTTCAGAATCCTCGGACCTTGCCAACTTCGCCTACTGGTCTCCGTTCAAAGACTGTGAAATGGGGCCTTCTCAAAGAGGCAGCAAAGAACTTCATGAAGGCACAGAGTCCGGCAGCGCGAGCCCTTGACGACTTCGAGCTGCTTCATGTTCAAGCAATGCTCTTCCTCAAGAAGTGAGCACGAATTGAACGTTACAGTAACCTTTCAGGGGATTGAAAATGGACAAAATTGGAAAGTTGGCGGAACTCGAGATGGATTTGTACGGACACTGCTTGTCGAGTGAAGAAGATGTGCCAATCTTGGTCTTCCGCGATCGTCTCTTGAGAGAATTTGCGAATGATGACTATGAAGTGACTCAAGATGAATTCATGACTGTAAGGGAAGAAACCCGGCGAAGATGTGTTTCAGGAGCGCTCTTACTCGACCATGTATCCCAATTTGGATATTGGTCACCCGGTCTGGATGTGGTTGTATCGCATAGCCGAGATGATCGTCGACGTGGGCCACAAGCTCACGCCCGCTCCTGTTATTGTGGACAAGCGCACTGACAAAAATGGCGGCGGCCAGAAAACGACGAAGAAGCAACTCGGACCTTCGGCTGAGTATGAGACGATGTTAACTCTCTTCAACAAGAGGTTTGTTTACTTTTCTTATTTACTCTTGTTGACTTTAGATTCCTCACTTTGATGGGCCCGATGCAATCGTATAGAATCATGACGTCACTCTCGCAACGGGCCATGATGATGCGGTTCTGTGATGAGAATGCCGGTCACATCTCCTTTACCTACAACAGCCAGAATGGGTTTGTTGACAATTCGAAGAAAAGTAAACAACAACAATAAACATTTCAGAACCGATCAAATGATCATGGGATCGCTGTCAAATGAACAAATCAAGGACTTCAAGCAGGGCTTGCCTGAAATTATTATTGACGAGAAATTGCCAAAACAATACGAATACATGATAAAAATGGAAAACGCCAACTACGTGCCTACTCTAAAAGAGTAAATAGGCCTAATTGCTACAGTATCTTTTCTTTAGAATCAGCAAAATCTTCAAAAGCTACATGTCGCTGCGTCTTCACAATCAAAGCTTGATCGTGCCGGACGATGAGAACTATCGAAGGTTGAACCCGGCGACGGGCGAGAAAATCGTGCCAAGCGGCAATGCCAACGAAAGACCGTCGAACCCGTTCGAGCAACAAGACGATGATGGTTTGACTTTGAAACTTATCAGCAACTGGTTGAATAGAAGCAACAGCGGCGGCTCTGCAGCAGATCCTTCCCGGCTTTCCTCTCCACCTCCTTGAAAACCAACAGGCGCAGATGATCCAACTCCTGGACCAGATCCGAACTGACAACGCCCTCGCAGGAGGAAGCAGTGACAATATTCCCTCGGCCCTTCGAGCTGTCCTCGATGCGACTTCTTTTTTACCCAAGCAAGAACCGCAGTGAAAGACCTGAACACCCCGGAGCGTGTGCGGGGAGTCCTGAAGAGATCGACGAGGATCCCGGGATCAATTTCGAGAAAAAAGAACTGGTTGCTGGCAACTGAAAAAGATGATGCTCGAGGGTCCTTGTCGATCTCGTTGGGGCTCGACACTCGAGAGAGGAGGCAGTTACTGAGATCTTTCTCGTTTTTCCACTAAATTCCAACAAGAAATATTTATTTTTTTCCGTACTTAGTTGAGAAACATAGTTACAGTTTAGCATTTAAATCTCACACTGCTGATCTCGAGCCGCACACCATCCGGGGGGTTCAATCAGCTTCTTTTCTTTTCTGTCGCTTTCTATTCTGTCATACGGGATTTGTGTATGGCAGTTGAATTGTCAATATTTATGTTTGCTCATATTTCAGCTGTTTAATACAGCCAAACTTTATCACTCTAATGACTCTCTTGCCAGTCTCCTTCCTGTGATATTCTCCTTGCTCAATCGGTCCAAGACGGACGCTAACTGTGATATTTCTCTGTGCGAGGAAGTAAATCCTTTATGATAGTTGTAGCCAAGAGAAGGCTGTCGCCTCGACCAATCAATTGAGCTCTTATCAAGGGGAGTGGAGGGCTTCCCCCGACTCCGGCGAAGGGCGCCAGCTTCATCGACCAGATGGCGACAACCAAGGAGAGGGACACGTCATGGGGAAGGGACGTACCTCGGCCTCCGTTGATGATTATCACTTAGATAATTTCAATGGTGTAAAACGATTTCAACTCAACAACAAAGAGCTGTCAGTTGATTGACCTAGCTGGTTCGATTACTTCGTCTCTCCTTGGAACAAGCTTTGTTTTGCTACTCGTCACACAGTTCGTTGTAGTCTGGGGCTGACTCCGCGTGTTGTGGTGGCTGGGATGTGTCTCTCATTCTGCTTCGCCGTTTTGAGAGCGAAGATGCTCGAAGGCGCCACAGATAAGACTTCTCGTCGGGCATTACAGCCCCCTTCCTCTCCTCAGTCAGGCATCAACATTGCATTTCACCCATATTGGGGACCTTCACTTGAAGAGAATTCCTTCGAAGTCATCCTTTCTCATCAATGAAGAACAAGAAGAAAGATGTTGGTTTCTGAACGCGAAGGGGCTTATCGCCTTGAACGAGTGTTCATAAACCTCTAACACTCCGTCTTCTTGTCCTTTCGCGTCACGGACGAAGACATTCCAAAGCAGATCTTGGAGCAAAATGGGGCTGGTCTATGGAATCTGTGAAGCCACAACAGCTCCGAAATGGCTGGGTTCATCATTCTTGGCCAGTTGGGGAAAAGGCGATAAAAGAGTAATTCGCCTGGTCAGCATCATTCTTCACAATGGACTACAGATTGCACACTTGGCACAATTAGACCGTGGATCGACGGCTGTCAACGTCCTTCAAAGAGAAATTAGACCAGAAGGAGACTTGAAGTCCTCGACAACCAACAGGGTTCATGGCTTCGACAGCAAACTGGCCGAGACGAGTCTTATCTCCTTCGACGTTGGCTTGACCAAAGCGACGCTAGTTGGACCAACAAGGACGCACCTTGACCCTCGTCTTCCCGCCTTCTTTTTCATCCTCAAACTTTCACATCAACTTCAATGCGCCTTGAAATGGCTAAGAATAGTTTCTGTCAGTTCAGCATCTTGACATTCAGACGAAGAAGCTTCGAGTGCAAGCCGAGTGCATGCATGTGTTGTCCTTTTATCGCCCTTCTGCCTTCTGCCAAGCCTTTTAGGACAATGAAAAGGGAGAACTTTGTGGTTGAAACTGATGTTAGGACAGAAAAGCCCTCAAAAGCACAAGACGGAGAGGAACAAACTTATCAAAGAGCTTTCATTTGCAAAAATGATGAGATCGTCCACGAAAGAGAGTCCTCTCTTCAGCTCCATCAACTAATAGTCAGCGCGCCACAGGGTCTCAACAGGGTCGGTGTGCCATGACGTCATCCGACCAAGGCGCTTCTGCCGTCTTCGCCTCTTTCAGCCATTCCCCAGAGATTAGAAGAGCACTGTTCGCATCGCTCGCCTTCAGGCTAAGTTGTAAGATGTCAAGGAGTCCGTTAGCGCGCAAATGTTATCATGCAAAACGCTCAATGGCCTTCTCGAAACGGGAAAAGAAGGAAGGCGAGGACTGAAACTGGGAAAACCGCCGAGCGACTGGTTAATGCAGCGTTTGTTGCCGCAATCAACAAATCGACCTTCACACTCCTCGGTCGGTGATTCTCCACGTTGCCGTCCTTCTTCGCCTCAAACCCGTTCTACCGACGTCGAATGTCGCGTATAAAGTCCCGAAACCTTTCACTTGAACAAGAAGAAAGAGAAGATGCGTGCTCTCTTCTTCATCCTCGCCCTCCTCTTCCCATTGTCAATCCCAGAGATTTGCCAGGTTGCCCGTTGGGGGATTTAGGTTGCCCGAGAGGGGCATTCGGGTTGCCCGCCGGGGCCCGGGGGATTTTGGGCTATCCAGGTAGCCCGCAGAACCCCAAAATCCCCCCGGGCTTTCTTGGGGTATTTTGGGGCCCAGTGGGGCTCACGGGGCCCCTTTGGGCAACCTGGAACGCCCAAAATCCCCCGGGCTTCAGAGGTAGCCCGTCGGGCCCCAAAATCCACCAAAATCCCCCCTCCGGGCCCCAGAATTCCCCACCGGGCCCCAAAATTCCCCCGCCGGACTCCGGAGTTCCCCGCCGGGCCCCAAAATCGCCCGACTGATTTTGTTGTTCAAATTTCACCCACGAGCATGCTTGTGTCAGAGTGGCTTTCGACGTCTCGAGACCTTGAGACACAACATCACTCGAAAGCGTGTGTTGCACCGCTTTGCAATTCTCTGCTTTTGAGCTGCGGTGCGTCATTACCGCTGAATCGTTTTCGGACCAGGAAATCTAGCTAGAAGCATGTTCTCTCCTGAACAACGAACGTTTTGACCCAGAGGTTTTGAAAATTTGTGCTTACATGAGGGAACTTGAGCAAACATGAACAGGATGCTATGGAAGAGTTATCTCCGCAGGTTCTCGGACGGGGAGGTTCGGGGTGAGCTTCTTGGCTCTTATACGTTGCGGAAGGTTTTTGCTGCTTCTCTTCCGCAACCATCTTCCAGTCATGAGATGAAGAGGTAGTTGAACAGAAAAAAATAGAAAGATGAGAAGAAGCTCAGTAAGAGAAATAGAACAGGCACCCTTGCCTCTAAAACTTTTCTTTCTCCCGCAAAGTCACCGTCAGAACAGATCATCGAGTTGACCAGAGAGGCTTCGACAACCTCGGAAGGAACCTCTTTCTCATCAAGGAGCACATCCAGACTACCCATAAGAGAGGCCAAAAGAGGCTCAAAAATCACCTGGCATCAAAGGGACACTCTTTCCACGTGTTCATCGTGAGGAAGAGCTCTCGAGCAAGCATGCGACAGATCTCTTAAAGCTTTGGCTTCAGGAGCCTTTGAGCGTTCTGGGGCAGAATTATTCAAGCTTCAGATTGAGTGTTCCCCTATTGGCCTGCACTCTCTGAGAGTAATCTCTTCTATGGGTTGCTAAGTTGGAGAGCTCGCCTATGGGCTACACGTGGCTGACGATTAGCGCCACAAGTGATCAACAAAACAAGAGGCAACAAAGAGTGACCGCTCTGACTATTTGCAGAGCATCAAAGTTTCAAGCTTTTTTCCCAGGGATCACAGCTTATCGCTGGCTGGGTCACGGGGAGACGAGGCTTGGCAGAGCATCGGAAGGAGGAAAAATATATTGGAACAGTGATCGAAACTGTCCTAAAGCTGGGCTTTTGAACATCTCTTACCCTCTCCCTCTTCCCCCTATACTTGGGAGGAGGGAGAGGGTCCGATCAGCTGGTTTTTAAAAGAGGCAGTAGACTGACGAGAAGCAGACGCAAGGAGTAAGCAGAGGAGAGAGTGAGAGAAGGTAGAAGCTCGATGTTGAACGAAGGAAACAGATTGTGAATGACTCCTCATTGAGTGAAGTCCGAAGCCCTTCTAGGCCCAAATTATGCGGCGGCAAATTGTCGTAAATGGTCTAGGGGTTAGCGCGCTTAGTTGTCAGTCCGTCGTCGTCGAGTTCGAGTCCTCCGTCCGTCTTCCAGCACAAAGAACAACACATCTCAAGCGGCCTCGTCGCCTCAGTAAAGAACGAGGTGGTCGTGCAAGCAAGATTGTCTTTTGCCGCTTTTTTTTTTGATAATTTGCTCGAATCTCATTTTTTGCATAAAAATTGACGGGGGATTCCGGGGCCCGACGGGGCCCGCCGGGGGATTCAGGTAGCCCAGCGGGGGAATTTGGTAGTCCGAGGGGGGCCATTGGGGCCCGTTAGGGGATTTTGGGGCCCCGGCGGGGGAATCTGGGGCCCGGCGACGGATTTCGGGCTTCGATGGGCCCCAACGGGCTTTTCAGGTTGCCCGGCGGGCTATTCAGGTTGCCAAAGGGGCCTACCGTGGGCAACCTGAATGCCCCGCCGGGCAACCTAAATCCCCCAACGGGCAACCTGGCAAATCTCTGGGTTCGCAGCGTAAATTAGGACAGAACAAATTTCCGTACATGGGCACAGTGAAATTGTTTCCAGGCAAATGAATCCGCTCAGCGCCGTTCGCTTCGGAGATATATTTCTCATGTCCGCTGAAGGCGAAACAATCGCATGCTTAGAACGCCATCACAAGCTGCAACCACCTTGTCTTACCAATCATTTCGAGGCGAAACTTGGTTCCGCCCGATCCAATGGCACGATCAGTTTCAAAGCGAATTTCCACGTTTTTATGCGTATAAAGTTCGGAGTTGCTAAATTGGAAGCGTCACGCACGAGCATCCTCAACCAACGGTTTCAGGGGCTGCCCGTCAACGAGAAGCTTGAATTCATCACCGGGATATAATGAATGAGTTGTAGTGGGCAACTCTGATGGAATAATTGGCCGGCGCTTGAATCGTCCAACTGCAGTTCTGGTTGTTGAGATAAGGGCGGCGCGGTTCTCTATGTTCGGACTGGAATGGGGAGTACAGGAAACCGCCTTGCATCCAAATCCGGGGCTCTGTCTCGAAGAGTTTATAGTCGCATCGGCTAGTATTGCCTGAAAAATCCAGCCCTCTTCTTGCACTCCGGCCGGGGACCTTCATTAGTATAGGGCAAAATCCTCAGTAAAATCGCCACTTCCTCTTATTTCAACTGATGAAAACGGATTTTCAGTGGCGTCGTTTCGACAAGGTCGCTCAGATAGAATCGCTTGAAAGAGTTCAGTCCGCTGCAAAATAAAGCACGTTATGCGGCTAAAGTGAGAGCTTACCCGATTTGATATAATAAAAGATCGTTTCGAAGAAAATCTAACTCGAAAGTTTTCGTCCAGCCTTCAGAGAAATTAGAAAACACGGCCGCATCAATTCGAATCGAGACGCCATCATCGGTGAAAAAGCTCCATTCACAGATATCGGTGCCCTCACCTCTGTAAGCCGTTGTGGGCGAACTGTGCAAAAATCTACCGCCATTGTCGCGCTTGTGGATTTGCAGGAACAATAAGTGTCATTCCATGAGCTGGTGCCAAGTGTGACTCCGTCGGGTCCAACTGAAGACAATTTGGTTGAAAATCTAGAAAACTGCAAAGAAATTCACTGCCTAGTGTATGCGTGTAAAATGAAGTGAAAGGCGCTCCAGTAGTCCAGAGTTTCGCTTGAGCTCGATACTCGAATCAATATACCTTCCTCGTTTTCTTGTTCCAGATGCATTGCAGGAAGGCCGACAGTTGCTTTCGTAATATTCACACCAGCTTCGGGATGACGCACCGGCTAAATCCAAATTCCGCTCACGTAAGCACCTTCGACCAGAACTGGTGTAAAATACGCAAATTCCGACTATGACTGAAAATTCTTTGTAAAGTCGAATGTCTCACGTTTAGCACAATCGAGCAGTTGGTGTCGAACGTAGACAGCGGAGACTCCTCGCTGTAGATATGAATGAGAGGTTCGATCATAGTAACCGTTGCCTCACCACTGCAAGTAATTTCTTGCTTCGCCGCAACGTGCAATGCAAGCACGAGTGGAAAGCCAAGAAAGTCATTGGCAAAAAGACAAACTCTCGTTGACTCTCAGACGCATTCTCACAACCAAGGGCTGAAACGAAAAGAGTCTCGTGTAAACCGAGGCAAAGCGCTTTAAAAGGGCTAGGATTTGTCTGAGCTTTACTTCGATGCCAGCGAAGTTAACCATGAAGTTTGGAATAACAAAGGACTTACGCCCAATTCCAGTTCGGCTTCCCGCCTTCCCGCCTTCCCGTAATTTCTTCCCGGGAAGGCTTCATTTGTAGACCAAGCGGCTACCGAGCGGTCGACTGCTAGAACA
>JAQIXL010002358.1:0-13377 GCA_034700245.1 Poikilolaimus oxycercus | reverse complement strand
TACAACACCACTTCAGCAATTTCTTTACCTCGAAGACACTAGAATTTTACAGCCACTTCAGTTTGAAAAGGTGAGCTAATAGTGCTGCCAGACAAACATGAACTCTGCAGCAATCTCACCACAATGTTGATCAAGAACTCTGGAGTTTGGAAAACCAACAAAAGCTTGAAAGCCAAAAGTGGTTCATAGTCGGTGCAGGTGCTATCGGATGCGAGTTACTCAAGAACCTTGCCATGCTGGGTGTTGGCACCGGTCCGGAAGGCGAAGTGGTCATTACGGATATGGACTCCATCGAGCTTTCCAATCTCAGTCGGCAGTTCCTGTTTCGACAATCCGACATTGCGGTCTCCTGTCTCTTCCAGGAACAATTATGTTTCAGAAACAAAAATCGGAAATTGCCGCTGCTGCCGCTAGACATTTCAACCCAAAAATGAAAATCCACGCTCTAAATCTCAAAGTCGGTGAAGAGACCGAGGACTACTTCGACGATCACTTCTGGACAAAACTCAATGGAGTGCTCCTCGCCTTGGATAACGTTGAAGCAAGTAAGTGGTTCTTGGAAATAATCTCCATTCTACAATAATTCGAAGGACGATATGTGGACTCGCGTTGTCTCTTCTACCACATTCCACTGATCGATTCCGGTACGATGGGCACTCGAGGCAATACCCAAGTCGTTTACCCGAGACTCACAGTCACCTATAGGTGAGACGCAAGGACATGAGATTGAACAATTTTTAGCTCAACACCAAGTGCTCCCGAGAAGTCAATTCCATTTTGCACCTTGAAACATTTTCCATATCAAGTGGAGCACGTCGTTCAGGTTGTGATACTACAGCATGAAGAAAATCTTTTCAGTGGGCACGAGCCAAATTCGAAGAGTTCTTCACAGAAACCGCTCAACTTGTCAACGATTTCACGCAAGATCCAGAATCGACGCTCGCTACTCTCGCCAAACTGCAACCACAAGATGAGGTGTGAATAGTTGCTACAACAAATCATTGTCCGTTTGCAGTTAGAAAAGCTCCTTGCTCTAGAAGAGGCCCTCGGCGCTGCGAGACCACAGTCTGCCGAGGACTGTGCTCGTTGGGCACGACTGGAATTTCAGAAATTGTTTCACGACAGCATTGAACAGACTCTGTTCAATTATCCTGAAAATCATATTTGCACAGACGGATCTAGGCATGTTTCTAGAACTTCGGCTATTTTTTTTTCAGATTTTGGACGCCTCCAAAACGACTTCCACGCTCGTTAACTTTCGAT
Organism: Poikilolaimus oxycercus; assembly: GCA_034700245.1. Taxonomy (NCBI): domain Eukaryota; kingdom Metazoa; phylum Nematoda; class Chromadorea; order Rhabditida; family Rhabditidae; genus Poikilolaimus; species Poikilolaimus oxycercus. The sequence continues at coordinate 12,114 of JAQIXL010002358.1, read as the reverse complement.
TCGAGTGACGAAACACATGCAGCGTTCATTTTCTCAGCCGCGCTGCTCTGCGCGAAACTACACGGCATTGAAATCGATCTGGATAAGAAGACCATTGCGAGCCTGGCGAAAAACGTTGAGGTTTGTTGCTTCAGAAACTTTGACAATCAAGTATTCCAGATCGAACCCTTCAGTCCTAGCAAAACTATTCGCATTCCAGCCACGGAAGATGAAGTCAACGCAGCGAGTAAGTGTACCATTGCTTGAAGAAATCATTTTCAGCATCAATCAACAAAATTGAAGCATTGAGGGAGGATTTGAAGGAATTTACAACTGAACATCATCAGTTGTTCGAAATTCACTTCGAAAAGGTTTAGCCACAAAATGAAAGCATTTTATGTGTAGGACAACGGCTCGAATCATCACATGGAGTTTATAACAGCCGCTGCCAATCTTCGAGCTCGCAACTTTAACATTGATGAAATTGACGCTATGCGGGTGAGTAAAGAAATACGTTTTAATTTTGTTGAGTAGGCCCGAAAAATTGCTGGTCGCATTATTCCGGCGCTTGCCACGACGACTTCTGTGGTTGCGGGGCTCGCCTGCAATGAAATGTTAAAGGTTCGCCTGCTGTCATTGTTGTCAATTTCTGTACAAGATGGTTTTCGGCGAACCATCAAGAGAACGTTTCCGTAACACACACATAAATCTGGCGATTCCGAGATTCTACATGACGCGCCCCCAGAAGCCCGCAACAAGCAAGGTTTGTTGTCCAGTGTTTGAATTGAGCTTTTCAGTACAACGGTGGCGAGTTCTCTGAGTGGAACCGTCTTCGCATTCAAGCTCCAAAAACTCTTAGACAACTAATTGAGGAAATTGAGGTATGGATGTTTGAACACAAGCCAGTAACGGAATTTAGAAAACCTGCGGAGTCATTGTGGCAATGCTAACCACTGCCAGTGGTTTGCTTGCTTACAACAAATATAACGCCACGGAGGAGCAAGAGCGACTTTTGGAAATGGAGTTTGATTATTGTTTTCAATATCAACGCTTTTTCAGGGTTCATGAGGCAGTAGCGGACCTGGAAAAACCAGAGAAACAAAACGCAAAAAACATAATTATCGAGTTTGAAGCCAATGTTGAAGATCCAGAAGACAACAGCGATGTCGATATTCCAAAGATTCGCTACTGCTAGTGCTAGGGATCGTTCTCAAGCAAAAAGTTTATGTTAATGCAGTGATGAAAATAAAATGATCCAGCCACACCACAATAAAGTCCAGAGACGAAATCATTTATTTACACTTTACACTTTATTCGCTTGTGTCAAAAGGGGTCCCGGTCACGGTTTAGTCTCTCACATTCGGTCTTCATGCAGAATTATTAAGCATCGCGTAAATAGTCGAAATCTTTTGCGGATCGATGCAATAATGACGACTTTGGCATGTAGGGCATTTCAAATTCCCGTCACTAAACTTCATTTTTTAAAATTTAGTCGAAGATTACCTTTTTAGTCGCCGTATCTCGAGGAGGCATTCCACACAGAAGACGTGACCGCAGGGAAGGCATTTTGGAGCCTTCTTTCCCGGATCTGACGATAAGTTTTGATTGAGAAAACGTTCTTACTGTATTCTTCGGTGCATACGCAACATAAAAAAGGTTCTATTCGATTGCTCGATGTATGGTAAAAAGGAAGCACTCGGTCTGTTTGTAAGAGCGTAGCTGCTGGTCGACGAGTGGGATCTTCGTGAATCATGAACGAGATAGTACGTTCCACTTGGGCAGCCAAGTCGCCTCTAAGTGATCTAGCTAACGTTGTTGACAATTTAGAAGGAAACTATAGGTGTCTGTTAAGATGTTTATGTAGTTTTATTCTTACTCGTGCTACATTGAACGTAGTCCTAATTTGTTGATCTGGATCTTTTTCGTAAAAAGAGACAAACACTTCCAAAAGTGTTAGACCGGCACTAAAAAAAATTCCCAACTGCGAAAACTCGAAGTGCAACAACCTATAGATGTCAATCTTGTTTGTGTACATTGTCCCGTCAAGGACCTCGGGCGCCATGTAAGCAGCGGCACCAATGCCCTGCGTCATTGTAATAGCAGTGGCGTTAGTTGCAAGGCCAAAATCGGCAATCTTTGCATGACGTGAATCGAATAGTAAAATGTTGCCCTAAAAATGTTTTAAAAAGCAAGAATTCGAGAAAGAATTAATGTTCAACATACAGGCTTGATGTCACGATGAATTAATCCTTGAGCATGGACGTATTCGAGACCGCTCAGTGTTCCTCGAAATATGGCCCAAACTACGTTGATATTGCTCTGATCAAAAGCACAGCGAGCGATCCAATCACGTAGCGAGCCTTCGTTGCACAGCTCCATTTGAATGAGAACATGTTCACTAGAGTTGGGCATCGATATCGTATCGATATCGGAAAAACCGATATTTATCGGTTTTTTCCGATAATCGATAAATATCGATATGGGCATATCGGTTTTTTCCGAGAATCGATATATCGAAATATCGATTCTCGACTTTTTTCGATATCGATAATATCGATATCGGTCAACAACATTCATTGCCGATGATGCAGATCCGTCTATACCAAATTCATGCCGTTTGACCTCTTTTGAGCCCTCGCAAGAAGAGAATTGTGATCCTAGCTACTTTTAGACGCCTTCCATTCGATTTTGCCAGCGTACAGCCAATCCATATCCAGTCATATCGAAAATATCGTTTTTTTTTCGATATATCGTATCGAAATATCGGGTTTTTTCGATAAAATAATTATCGGAAATATCGATATCGGTTTTTTCCGAGACCGATAAAAACCGATATCGAATTATCGGTCTTTTTCGATATCGATAAATATCGGTCTCGAAATATCGGTTTTTTCGTCTCGTTTCCCAACTCTAATATTCACCATCTCTTATGGTGTCCTGAAGAATAGAAAAATTGAGCCAAGAAAGGCATCAGACCTGTTCGAACCACGAGAAATGGTATTTCACAACGTTTTCGTGGTGCAGTTTGTGCCAGAGCTTAATTTCTTTCAAAGTGCTCTCCTTTTGTTCGATAAGAACAATTTTGATAGCGTAGTCCACTTCTTCGACCTTGTGCCTAAAATACAATAATTAATTTAACAAAACAACAACAGCCCACTTTCCACACACAACCGTTCCGAATGCTCCACTTCCAAGAATCTTCGCAATGTCAAACAAATTGTAAAGCTGCTGAAAGTGGCCAAGCTGCTTCAGCAAGGCTGCGTTATTTCCGTCGGGAGGTCTAACATTTGCTAGAATTTCGAACTTCGGGTTTTAATTCAACGATTACGTACAGAAGCTAGCGGTACTAGTTAGCCAACTGAAGGTTGTGCAACAGGGTTCAGCGGTTGGCGACTTGGTGCAGTTGGCCAATTACGTTGTGCAGAACAGGCCATAAAGTGTGTGAGCGTGACAGTGTGTTTGGTCGTGCGTCTCGAATGGTGATGCGCTGACGGCAAAATCAATAAATGATAAAAGCGTTATCACTGACACCAGCAGCCTCTTTCCTCCTCAAGCTTTTTTTTGGGGGAACGTGTAATATTGTAAAATAGTAAATCTTGTAGACAACATTGAAAGAACCTTCGGGCGCAGAATGGAGGAAATATTGTAGAAGCTCGTTATTATCCCCAAAAACGTATTGACTTCGTTTTATTCAAATGACAGGCCAAAGGTTCAATAAACCAATTTTGAGTATCTTCAAGTAAGCGACGTAAAGTATCACTAAATATCACGAGTTTCGCGACACGTGTTCATGGAGAAGACAAATCACGACGTAGTGCTGAGGCAGCCTGAAACATTTGGTGTTGTTCGATGTGACTTGTCAGATATTCTTGCCTGAATGACCCGAAGTCGTTGTCGATAATTCTCAGCCTTTACATGATCGTTGAACACCTGCTGCAAGTACGAAGACGGAAACCAACCCGATGATCCACCACTAGTCTTTTCGCCATAAAACCAGCCTGAAACAAATTTGAGACTTTGTTTGAAACGCTCAAGTAAACTAACCGTCGGGCATTTTGCGTGTAACATTAACGAGATCGTCGACGTGAAGGGCAAGCTCGTCGTTTTGCACCGGTTCATATTCGTGAACAACGACGTACTGAGGACAGTCCCATTCCGGATAAATTGTCTCATCAATGCTAGCTGACTAAAAAGAGCATTTTCAGCATTTCTCACACACAATGTTTTTGTAACAATTAGCAACACAAACAAACAACCCACAGCGGGTGGTCGAATAGCTGAAAGCCAACGTTCTCGATCCGACTCGGACTCCGCGTTGAATAAAAATTCCGCCATTCGACCTCTTGCATTTTGAGTAAGCACACAGAGAAGCAGATTAGATGGACAAGGCAGGGCGCTGTTGAGCGAAATTGGTATTTTCGAGCTGTCCACTTCAAGAGGCTCGACTTCGACGAACCGACGTGCCGCGTAGTCAACGCAAACAAAAGTGCCGTTCCTGATACGCTTTGAGTAGGTTAGAATGTTTCGCTTACGGTCTTTTCTTCGTGATTACAAAGAGATCGTTGAACAAGAAGACATGAAGAGGCGAGGTCTTTAGTTTTGCCGATCTGCTCTTCGTCTGACTTCCTTGAAGTTGAGCCAGTGTTCCCTGCTTGATTATGTAACGTCCATTTACAACAAGCGGGATTCGCCTGAAACGTTCGGAAGGGTTTTTTTGTCAGCTTACTTGAGATCAGCGCTTTCATAAACCAGTTGACGATCCACTTCGAGAAGCTGCTCGGTCCTCTCCATGCGACGAGCCCCTTCATCACATGCTGAAGCCACTCGTTGAGCGAGGTGCAAGGCCATACGGGCTGACCTAAACGTTTTTGCTAATCGTCACTTCATTTTGAAGCGCTTACCCATATCGATCGTCCTCTGCTTGCAGATAGTCCATGAACGTTCCAATAAGCAGCGGGTAACGCGTCACTCGTTGCATGGGCAGAGTCAGAAATGAGCGCAAGTCCAAGCCCTAAACGAATTTCAACCAAAACGAAAGGTAATCGAACCTGGCATCGTTTGTCCGCTTCAAGTCGCGAAACGCACTTGGCAAATTCTTGTCTTTCGTTTTTGAGACGGCGATAGGTTCGTTCTTGATAGGCTTGATTGGAGCAATATTTCACGTATGCGTCAAAGTTCCGTTCGAAGTGAATCATGAGGATATCGGTGAGATCATGAAGAACAAGAGATTCGTCAAGTCTTGATTCTAGCTCACATAAGAGGCTGAAAAAAGTAACACCAAAAGGAGTTGAAACCTCTCGCTGCAGTCCCGCACGGCGAAAATATTGCTGAAGAGGCACTTGCGCTCATCCTTCGTAATAACCGACTGAGGTCCTTTTGAATCTAAACCTTCTCTCTTTTAATAGAAGAAAAGCGTTACCAAGAAGTTCAGGGGCAGCCATAAAATGTGTGATGAGAATATTGAGAGATCGGAGATACGACGCTTCACTAGTAATCACCTAGACACACTTGTTCAAAAGAAAGATAATCACCTCAAATAAAGCTTCTTGAATCTTCCTTGCCTTGTCATCTAGAGTCTCAAGCAAGTCGAGAGCCTTCACCTCTGGCAGTTCACACCAAAGACTGCGTTGATTGCCGGATTGAGAGGCTGTCAAGAAATTCTCCCGCCGCATTGACGTTTGAGAATGAACCTGGAGAGTTGATTTTTCATGGCTTCTCGAACTTCTAAGCATACTCTCGGTGTAGCAGTTAGTGAGTCGCAGGTACCCGAGTCTGTTGAACAATGCGAAGAGTGCCGACGAATGATGCTGTCCGTGTCTCTTCCAGCAGAATCCGTTTGAAGCGTTTCAACAGCCTCTCTTTTCTCGTACAAAACGTAATGTTGATAGAGTGGCTGAGAGTCTGCTAGTCGAGACTGGTAGTGGACTTCGTTTTGTCCTTCTTCTTCGAACCACTCGGAACCGCCTCTAGATGTCTCCGACGGTTCGGGGGAATCCTAAAAGTCTTGACTGTTTAGTGCTACAGCCAAAAGACCTGTAAGCTAGTTGAGGCGAGCTTCCTTTCTATCTCGTCATGCATCGCGCTGCTCCAACTCTCGTCAACTTTGTCAATAACTGGTAAAGGTGCCAACCCTTTCACATCAGCGGCGTCGCCAGAAATCGATTCATCTAAAGACGCTTTGAAACGGTCGACCAAGGTGATCAGCTTACCATCTTCATCCGAGGTCCAGACGTCGCCATAAAGATCATCCTCATCGAGATCGTCAGGGACGCTCGGTTTCGGTTGGTCTGCATAGAAGAGAGTCGCGTGGTATTTCGGACTTCGACCTCGCGCTAATCTCTGTCGAAGTGCGCCCACCTAATGAGCCTGTTTTTGTTCGAGCAAGGAACATACAGTTTTGGTGAAGTTTACACGAAGCTCGCTTTTGAGGCGTCGCAGTCCGCTTCGTGAAGCGGTCGCTTGTCCGTTTTGCTGTCGAGGTTTTGGTGCCTCAACGCCTTCAGCAACTAGCGGATTCACGGAATCAGCAATTTCATCGTCTCTCGCGCATGACGGAGTGAAAAGAGACGTTGAAGTTGGCTCGTCGAAATCAGAAAACTCCTCGCTCTCCTCCTCCAATTGCGGTTCAGCATTCTCTTCGACTTCGCCTGATTGGTCTTCCTCTTCAGTAGACGGGCATTCTGGCGGAGGCAATGGTGGTGGCATATCGGGAGGACTAAAGGCATTCCAAAGATTCGATGTACCAATACAAACCTTGGTGCCTGCTCATCATCGGAAAGGCGACGTTCAAAACGAAGACCTGGAGACGGAGGGACTGGCTGCTCCTCGGTTGTTTCAACTGCAGCCAATGTTGAAGGCGCACTGTCTTTTGACGACTGTTTGCTGTGGTGAGCTCTACGAAGAGATTTTCCTCTTGTAGTTTTTTTACGTCCTATTCCTCTTCCTCTTCCACTGTAACAGTTTCATTTGAAGTTGCAAAAAAGAAGCGTAGAAAGGTTAAAAGTATGGAATGCTCACCCGCTGTTCGGTCGGCGCACCTTGATCGATACCTTTGCCGGCCTTGCCGGAGGAGAGGGAATTTTCTTGGGTTCAACTTCAATTGAAGTGCCTGGAGTGTCGACGCTCTCAAACCTGCAAAAAGATTTTGCCGGGACATCAACTCACATGCGTGCGAGAGTTTTCACTGATGGCCTTGGCTCACATTCTTCTTCGTCTTCGGGTGCTTGACTAGTGTCTCCGTCAGCATTCCCAACTTTTCCCTTTAGCTTCCTCTTTCCAACATAGGATACTTTGGAGCGTTTCAAACGACAACCACTGGCAGCAACCTCATCGTCATTGCTTGTGGTCGGCATTGAACGTTCAAATCTAGAGGCGATGAAACAGTGAAAAGAGTTCCAGGGAGACAAACCTTCGAGCCAGCTCTCGAACTGAAGCCTTCCTGGGTGGGACGCTCTCCTCTTCACCACCACTCATTGCATCATTTTCTACCGAAAGGTCAAGACTAAAAAGTAGTAAAAATCGCTCAATAGCAAAAAAAGGCTAGCTGACACGAAGAGAACAAGAGCAAGAGGGGTCGAGTCGAACGCGTGGGCACCCTCGGGCCAAAGAAGAGATTCGCGGTGAGAAGCGAAGGCGAAGGTGAGCGATAAAGACGAAGAAGCTGGCTGGTGGGAGAGGGGGTCGATGAAGGGTGCGCCATCACGGCGCCAGTCTCCTTTCGAGTCGCCGCGCCGCGGCGTCGCTCGACCTTCCGGCGTCCGCGCCCCCTCGAAGAAGGGAGAAAGAGTTGTAAATCTGTGATAAGTGTCTTCGACCAAGGGAACACTGATGTCATCGATTGAACGCGATTGGTCAGACAACAAAAACAATGATGGACCTGGGTATTTGGTTCCTTCTGAAGGTGTGGAGCAAGATGGAAAGCGTCTTATCAGAGCCAAAAAACGTCCAGGTAGTGAACCAAGGAGAAATATTAGCTTTTGTGTCAGATTTGGAACCGCAAACTTGAAGCCAAACAAAAGATGAGGAGTGCGAAAATCAATTGAACTCGCTTTCGGACCCACGAATGACGTGAAAGCCTGGGTGTTGATTTTGTTCCGCGCTTGTTACCGCAGATCGCCGAGACAGTAAGCAAACCTGAGTGGTGCACTGCAAAGACACTCGTGAACTCTGGTCGTTTTATGGAATCCAAATTTGTAGCAGTGATTCACAACGAACGCAGGAAAATTTACGTCCAAAATCAAATAGAAAGACGAAAACCGTCAACTACTGGTTAAAACGTAAGCGCTGGCGACTCTTTTCAAGTTCCTTTTTGTGTTGCTACCCAAACGCATCGCCACGTTGAAACTATTACTTGAGCCGGCAGAATGGCCTAAAATCAAAGCATAGAAACCGCAGTTTTATGGAGATTACAGTTGTGTTTGTTTGGTTTCTTTATCGAGTATTCGGCGTGCAGTTTCTCTTTGCTGTTTCGGTGCTTGCATTAATGGCGCGCTTAGTCGAACGACCAATTACGCCATTACATTTGCCAACTCCACATAGTTCTCTTGAAACTAACGATCAAGCAAGCGAATATCGCGCTGAAGCTCTTGGTCCCTCTCTCGGCGCTCGTGAACTGATTGCCACTTGCTTCGCTTGCAACTCTTTCAGCTTTAGTTCCGCCGTTGCATCAAGTTCACTGAAATTCGCAGCTTCCTTTGCGAAGGTGTACTTCTTTAAGTTGCACGTTAGTGACGATTTGCGAAGAATGGGCTGCCGAGGCACGCCGAGACATTTTTATATAAGTAGAAAGGAGAGAGTTGAGGTGACCAGAAGGAGTCAATGAAAGGTGAAAGGCACAAGAGAAGAGACTACACCCGCGTCGAGTAGGGCAACTCGGCATGAATTCGTTTCAAATAGCGAGAATTGAACTAGACAATGGGTGGAGGTCGCGGTCGATTGGGTCGTCCGTTACAGTCTGGAAGAGCCGTTTGCTGGGCATAACGGAAGGACTCGCTCTCCACGAAGGGGCGCCGCTTCTGGAAGGACGACGCGTTCGAGGGGAATCTGAAATGAGAGATTTTGAAACTGCTAGAATTGGAAAAGATAGTGAACCGGCGAGAAACATTTAGTTTTGAGAGACATCTGGTACAGCGAATTGCATGGTTGACTGAAAACTGTACGAGAGAGCAGCAACTGAACATTTGTCTGAAAACCAATTATCGGCGACGTGGCGAACTCATTACCACCAAGGTTCTAGCTCTTCACTTTTTGATCGCTTGTTACCGCAAATTGCCAGGATGCTAAACAAACCTGAGTGACGCAGAGAGAGCGGCACAAGGGAAGACGACGAGGTTCCAGTCGACGACGAAAAGATCTTGCCCGCCGCTGCACGCCGAGATCAGCGCGCAGAGGAGGAGGGTTAACTGAAATCGAAGACGGCCCTTTCATTTTTCTTGTCTGTTGTGTTGTAGCAATATTTCCCAATCTTCAACTGATCCTACCATGAAAATGAAGATCGGATGTAGAGCCAGCGGGATTCGACCAATGAAGACCGCAAATCCACGAATAGGCGAGGCGGTCACGGTCGAGTTCGTGACGACAATCGACGCTGAGGAGGGCAGCGGGGCGATTGCTGCGATTGAGGCCAGCTGGAAACAATTTGGTTGTTATAAGAAAGAGAACAAGGAGCAAACAACGACAACTTGCCTGTTCTTCAGCGAAGCAAGAGTTGGAAATGACTGGAAGACTGTTCTGCTTCACGAAGAAGTAGAGAAGAGCGGCGAGAACGAGGGAGGAGAGGACGATCGAACCGATTCCGCCCTGAAAAGACGTCATTTCATTTGTTGAGCAATGTCGTCCATCTTGCAGTAAAGAGGAAGCGTTCTCACCTTGGAATTGGCGCACGGGAAGTAGTAACCGGCGATGAAGACAGCCGTGAGCATGGCGGCCAACGAGCTGCAACTTATCACTTATTTCTCCCCGTATTTGGCAGTTTCGAAATGCACGTGTATGTTGCGAGCGAGCTTTCGAGTTATTCATTGAGTGGAAGCTTACTAGTAATGTTAATACAATATTACCTAATGCAAGGGATCGCATGCCAGTTGAAACTCGTAATCTTTCATCACATTACGGTTTCTACAGCGTGATTTGATTCCATAGGTCTGTCATCAATAGTTTTGTGAGATTTGTTGGGAGATTGTTTGCATCTCGAGTACAACCGAAGAAAGCAAACCACGTCGAGAAGAAAACGATCGGCGTCCATCGGAAGAGCTCGATGTGGAAGATGTGCAGGGCGGTTGCTGCCAGCATCAGGGCAAGTCCGAAGATGAACACCACCGCCTGCTTTCCTTAGACCATGACCAAGAACACGCACCTGAAGAACGCAAAGTTGACGGATTTGACTGAATCGCTGAAGACGCGTCCTCGCAAAGTCTTCCCAGAGATGAGAAACACTCGAGACCAAAATCAGTTGAAGTGCCGAGAGGGGAATCATGAGGAAGGAGGCGACAACAAAGTATGGAAGCCAAGGTGATTGAGGCACGGTATATCTGAAACTTGTCCATAATCTGTTTCAATTTGGCAAACCGAATGAATTGCAGAAGCGACGAGAAAGAGTAAGTGAGAGGGCAGTACTTCTCGAGGAAGTGCACGAAGAGCGTCGAAGAGAAGTAGACAACAAAAGAAGCCAGAAGTAAGAAGACGCCGTAGAAGATCAGACAGAGACGGACTCGGTGCCGGGTCGGGAGCGAAAAGAAGCTCTGAACGCCTCGATAGCTGAAAAAGTTGAAACTTACTTGAAACAGGAATGGACTGGCTGAGAGAAGATACAGGGTCAGCACAAAGCCAAGTGACAGAGAAGCCACAGCCGGAAGAGGGGCGAAGGGCGCCATAGCCAGTGACTGAAGAGAAGGAAGCTCCTCGAGGCCGCTGTAGACGAAGATGCCCGATCCGGCGAGAATCACCTGAAAGAATTTTCCAATACAAAGCTGTTGAAAAACCCAATATCATCAGAACGGAAGCCAAACTGACAATAATGTGCAGGAAGAACAGCGGACTGGCGGTGTTGGTCTGACCGCCGAAGATGATTCCAAAAACGGCGAAGCAGGCAAATAAGGGAATGATGAGATAGGGCGAGAAGGACGAAGTCGACGAGATAAATGAAGCCGAGTGGGCGAGAAGGAGAAGGGCGCCCACAGCGCAGACGATCGTTTGAATAAAGGAAATCATCATTCGCACTGAAATGTTTGCAAATAAATAATGTAAACAACAAGCAAACAAACAAAACAAACTCACAAGTTCTCGAATGGAATCGCAGTTGAATGTACATGTTGATACTCGGAGAAGGAATATAGTGAAGAATCGAGGCAGTTGCACAAAGAGTCGAGATCAAGGCCATAATAGCGCCAACAGGGAAGAGGAGGACGGACGGGCCGCGGATGAGCAGACAGACCAGCGAGAAGACGGGTAATGTCGTCTCGACCATCTGCACGGCGGCACGCCACGGTGAGATCTCGCTCGTGCCCTGAAATCGAGTTGGTGTGAGCACCAGTGCTTGACAGTTTCACGGTGCTCATTTTCATTCACCCTCATTTGATTACACGATGTGAAGATGATTTGATCGGTCCCAAAACAATATATTTACCATCTTCATCTACAATACTTCGCTCACGCTTCTTGCTGGTTATTTAGTCTGTGCTCATCGCTGTTTCAATGTTTTAATTTTAGGCGACCTAACGTGACCGTCCAATAACGATTGCAAAGAAAAAAGAGAAGGTAAGATATTAGATAGGGCGAATAACGAGCGGAACTATCCATTATTGTAGCAGCCCCCGGCAGTTCATTGTTTTGCACTTTCAATTTCAGAAGAATTTTTAGCCGTATATCAATATCCTTGTTGTCCGCGTCTTAACGCCTGTGTTTTCAAACGGCATCGTGTTTTTATTTCTGCTCACTTTCAGGACTTGCGTCACGAACAGTGATTAAATGGGTATGTAAAAATGACGTGCCCCCCCCCCCAGTTGCAACGGCCGGACCCCAGTTGCAAAATGGGACCGTAGCAGAAAAAATGGGCCGTTTTGGAGTTCAAAACTGGGTCCCCAGTTGCAACTGGACCTCTAGCTGCAAGGAATGGACCCAGTTTCAAGGAACGGACCCAGT
>JAQIXL010002357.1:0-13379 GCA_034700245.1 Poikilolaimus oxycercus | reverse complement strand
TAACGGGCGAGTGTAACGAGCGCGACAGGATTTTCGCAAGGGAGATCAAAACTTTTTCTCGGCGTGAAGGTCCCTATGTAAAGGCAAAAATAAAACAATCGAAGTGTTTAGTGAAGTTGTGAGTCATTTGAGGATGAAAGCAGAGAACATTTCCCGAGAGGATGCGATCTTGCTCGTCTCGATCCTCATGTCTTACGGTATAAATGAAGGTTCTTTCTCAATCGGCACGACTCTACTGATGCATGACCTCAAACGCCTATTAGTGCATGATCGAAGAAGGAAATGCGACTCTCGAGGAACGCATGTCCGAGAGGGGAAGACGAAGACTAAAGCGGAGGCGAGGGGCGAGGGGTGAAAGGAGCGAGGACGAGCCAGGACGGGGCAAGAAACCTCTCGAGCTTCGCACTTTTTGAAGACTCGCCGGCAAACAGAGAAGAGGAGAGGGGGCGGCGAAGAGGATTTCAAAGTCGACGCGAGTCATTCGGACACGGACAGCCCTTCCACCGCTCGAAGGCCCTCGCTGTCCACCCCGAGAAGAGGGAGGAGAAGTCTGAGGGAGGCCCGTGTCTCACCCGGTTCACTTGTCTCGGTGCAGAATGTTGACTCTCGTTTGGTTTGCAGAAAGAAACACTTCATCGAGCAGACAGAACAAGTGGGGGCGATGTAATGATTTGTGTGAGATGATGATGATTGTGGACACGAGTTCGTTTCGCGACGAGCGCGACCTCTCATTTGGCTATGTCACTCTGATGACAAAGCAGGTCAATTGTCATGCTTCTTCACTGTCTAATTGGAAGGGGAAAGAGAGTGGCGCCTCGTAATAAACGTTGTCTACCACCGAGCCTTCCATGTGCGACAGTTCGTCGACTGCAAAGGGGAATCGGCGATTCAAGCATTGACCAAGACCTTCTTGAGACGCTCTATCGGGAGAATAAATGAAGTCGGCCAAGTTGTGCGAGTGCCAGATCGCCCTCAAGTTTGCCTTCATCGACTTCAGCAAAGCCTCGACCATGTCGGGTCCAACGCCGTCTTCAATGCTCTCCAAGGCATGAACGTCGCCGTCAAACTTATTGTCACTCTTCAATCAATCGCCGTCTCATCGGAGGTTGAAGAATGCTCATCGACATCGGGCGAGAAGTTCTGTAAGACGAGGCACTCTCTCCACGAGAATTCCTTGCCGCTCTAGAGAACACGATCTGCACAATCGAATGGGAGACAGAGGCAGTCTCACTGCGAGTCGGCGCCTCCCTCTCATTCGTCGGCGATATCAAACTCATTTCTTCTTCCACTGAAGAGCTCCCACGATGCTCGATAAACTGGACGCCGACTGCTTCCCGCATCGATCTCTCCCGCACTATGGAAGTCACCGAGGTCGCCGAGTTGTCCACCATGGGGTAGCTCCTCTCTCTTTCTCCTCTCTTCATCTCTGCAGAGGAAAATCATTCTGCGTCGCGGCGTCGGAAGGGATAGCTGGGAGATCCGCCACGAGCACGTCTCCGTCGGCAGGCGACTCGGAGAAGTCTCTTTCTGGAAAGAGAAGGTTATTCAGGTTTGTGAGGGGAAGCTGCTCCTCAAGGACGGCTCCGACCTCAAGGTGCAGTGAAGAAGAAGAAAGACGAGCTGCTGCAGGTGCCTTCCTTCTTTATAGAAGAAGATTTCCTTGCAGGAAGCTCGCATAATGCGAAGTCTCTTCCACCCGAATGTGGTCCGACTGCACGGCGTGGCGCTGGATGAACAGCCTCTGATGGTTCTCTTGGAACTCGTGAAGGGTGAGTGGAGAAGAGGGAAGAGCTGAAGAAGCAGGAGGCGGTCTGGACAAGTACATGATGGAGAAGGGGTCGAGTCTGGCTGTCGAGGACAAGCTCTGGATCGTGAGCGATGTGGCGCACGGCCTGGCGCATCTCCACTCGAAGAAGATCATCCATCGAGACATCCGCGCCCACAACTGCCTCATCGCGACGGACGATGAGACGAAGACGACCCAGACGAAGATCTCCGACTTCGGCATGAGCGTCATGGGTCCGACCTACAAATCGACCTTCAACGAGAAGATCCCCCTGCGCGGCATCGCCCCCGAGATCATCTCGGGCTCGGCCTTCAGCTACAAGAGCGACGTCTTCACCTTCGGGGTCCTCATCTGGGAGGTGAGGGAGCAAGGCGAGAGAAGGAGAGAGACAGGTCATGCACAACGGCCAGAAGCCCTTCGGCGACTACTCCATCAAAGAAGTCAAGTCGAAGATCCAGCACGGAGAACGTCTGTGCTTCGACGACGGCGTGGACAAGCGTCTCGTGGACTTCGTGCGAGATCAGCTCTGGAAGGAGCGCAACGAGAGGCCCGACATGGACAACGTCTGTCCCTCCCTTCTATAACTTCTGCAGGTCGTCAAGGAGTTCGACCGTCTCACTGGTCGGGACAAGGAGAAGGCGGCGACGGAGGGCCGATCTAGGCCGACCCCCCCCCCCCTAGACTCTCCAATTAGAAGCATCCATGAAGCCTTTGACTTTTAGCACACCGAAACAAGGAAGAACACAAAAGAAGAAGCCCGAATTTCGAGGTTCTTCGAGAGAGAAGTTACAGTATCTTTTTGGAATCACCAAGAGAAAATTCTTTTCCTTCTGAAGGGAGATGAGCTCAGAGTGTCTAGAGGAGGAAGTTGGCTCGTTCGATGTTAATCCGGTCAGTTGAGACTCGAGTTTCGTTTGTTCCGAGAGGACGAGACCATCTGAAGGGATACCCGGCTGTCGTCTTCCGGCCTCCCTCTCAACACCAGTTGCCATCGCTTTTTCAAATAAGCTCAAGAGGACTGGTTTATGTTCTTGTCTAACACCCTCCTCATGCCCTTTGCCCCGTTTCCGGCCTCTTCTCTCTTCCCTCTCCTCCTCTTCTTCTTCTTCTTCTTCTTCTTCTTCTTCTTGTTCTTCTTCTTCTCCTTCTTCTTCTGCTCCTTGAACCTCTCAAGAAGGCGAAGTCACGTCAATCTGTTGCTCTGCCCCCTCCCCGTCCCTCGAGCGACTTCGTTAGATTGCGTCGGCGCGCAGTTCTCGCCAAATCCAAAAAAGCGTTTCTTCACCATCGAATTTGCTTCACATTCATCCTTCCAAGTCTTCCTCTCATCAGCTTCGACTTTCCTCTTCAGATCTTCTTGTTTTGTCCTTTTGACATGTTTTCTCCATGGTCCGCAAAGAGATCCATCAAAGCCCTGCAAAGGTTCATCAAAAAATTGACGAAAAATCTCGCCGCCCACGGCCGAGAAGGCAAAAGTCGATGAGACTCCTCGGAGTTGTCGTTGGAGAGCCGCAAAGAGGGCGAAGTCTGAGGAGGAGGGGGAGGAGACCGTCGTCCCTCGAGACCCGTCGCCCTCACCCTGCCATCATCTCGCTATCCTCTTCATCCTTCCAAGCTTCTCGTCCTGGAGCAGTTCACAACCCAAACAGATAGCTTTGCTCTTCTCTCTTCCACCATTCAGTCCCTTGTTCTTGCTTTCAAAAGACTTAGTGCTTCGAGGGTGAAAGTGGTTGCGTGACGAGAAAATGACGAACTCTCGGCCTCTTTTTTCGACTTCGCTTGGCCGGAGACGGCATTGCCGGGAGTGCCGGAGGGCCTCCTTCTTCCGTTGCCCTTACTCAAGGAAACACGCGAGTTCACCCTCCGCCCTCTGCTCTCCCTCCTCCTCCCTCAGGGCATGTCTACTCGAGTATTTCCTCTTCTTCCTTCTATGGACGTGAGCCATTTTATTGTCGGAGGCGTTCGATTTCGTGCATTCGTTCTCTCTTGCATAGACAATGAGTTCGAGAGACACACGAGGACGCCCGTTCCCTCTTCATCTTCCTCGGTCCGACACCGCCACCTCGCCCTCCTCCTCCTCCTTCTCCCTTCATGGTTCTCTCCAAGTGTGGCGAGTGTCGTATACAAGCGCGCCGTCGGCCGCGAATGCGTGTGGTTGCTTGCCTTTTGATAAGGCGACCACTCTCAAGGAGCACGACCCGCCCTCTCTCTCGCTGTCTTCTTCCCTTGAAGAGAAGATGTTTACACGTTGTTTGTGGGAAGGGAGTTTCGCCTCGATGCGGCAGTTTTCTTCCCCGACCCCCTCCCCCTTCCAACACGGCTCTCACCCCCCGACGAAGCATGGAAATCAATGGTTTTCGGCTCTCGACGCGTGCGCCGTGACACTCCTTTTTGCCGCTTTCCTGCCCCCTTCGCCCTCTTCCCCTTCGTCTTCTTCATCTTCAGAGACTCCACAACGCCTTCGACTACTCTCGAGTTTCCCTCGTGTTCGTCTGAGGGCGCGGCGCCAATTTTTCGCCATTCTTGGCCTTTTTGAACGCTTTCCGGAGAGACCTCAGCTTCGCCCTTCCCAAATCAACTCCCACTTCTCTCTCACTTTCACACAAACCTGAAACACTAATAGAGACAACTGACTCTCTGAGTGTGAGTCATTGAGCAAGGAGTGAGTATGTCTAAAACATTCTTAATCGTCATGATTCGAGAAGAAAATCTGTCTTCCTCCTTTTGTTGTTGTGAGCAACGAATGTTTGCTGACGACAAGGTAAAAAGCAGGATGAGAGGGCCTTCTTCTTGTTCTTGAGCCTATTTGTTGAGAGGAAGAAGAACGCCCTGCGTGTCCCTGGAGCAGGGCAACTGCTAAGCCGATTGCTCTCACGCTCGATGGAGCTTCGAAGCTGCGCCGACGAGGAGGAGGGCGTTCGCAGAAAGTGAGCCCCTTCTTTGCAAGACGTTGGAGACCTCGATAGCCTCGAGAGCCCCGACGGCGCAGTTATCGCCCCCTGCTTCATGGCCACTCATTTGCCGCCAAGTCCATTCGCCTCTAGGGCCAATTCCCTCTCCGAGGTACGAGGAGGGAAGAAGGAGGAAGAGGGACAGAAGCCCGCGCGTCTTCGGTTTCCCCACTCTCCTTCTTATCTCTCAACGCCTTGCTGGGTGCTCTCAGGGCTTGGAGGCACGCCAAGATGTCAACCCTCTTTTCGTTTGCTTGGTTTCATGTTGTAGTTTCTCGGTTTCCGAGCTCTCCCCATGAAGAAATGTTGCCAGACGAGTCCTTGAAGGTCTGTGTCCAGACTGGTGCAAGCCGAGTTCTGGCAGACTCCCCAGGCGGTCACTTTTCAGCGCCCTCAACTCGAGGCGAGTTTCAGTGAGGGGAATTTGGCGCCAAACGACTCCTTCCCCCCGCCCTGAGCGTCTTTGTGAGGTCTCCTCAGCCATTGAGAAGACTCCTGGAAGAGACTCGATAGCCTTGAGACGTGACTCTCCTCCAATGAATTCTCTTCTTACCCCCTCGGCCTCTTCGTCGATCCTCGTCTTCGTCGTCGACTGAGCACGCGAGAGCGCGTAAAACTCCACTCTGTCCCTTCTTCCTCCTTTCTCTTCCGTCTGCCCCTTCCCATTTCTATTCTTCTCATGTGAGACGAGGCTCTTCTCTCTCTCGAGGAAGAAGCGCGACGAGGTGTAAGTCAACAGAGGAAGAAGCCGTGGGGATCCCCTCTCTCCTCGTCCTTCTCAGCGGGGCGCGTCGAAGGCCGTCGAGGCGCTTCTGAACCGGTTGCGGGCTGGCGGCCGAGCAGTCGGCGGCTGCCGTCGCCCGCAACGCCCTTTTTCGCCACCCGCTGCCCTCGTCCCCTTTGCGATCTGTCACTTCGACCAGCGGGAAACACTCTTCAGCCTCGACGCTTACGTCTTTCGAGAGGGTTTTTTGGCAAGACGCGCGCCTTCTTTGTCTCTTCCCTGTTCGCCTTCTTTGTGTCCCTTTCATCCATTGAGGATTCATTGTGAGAGATCTCCTGCGAGGGGAGAAGGCCGAGAGACGACTACGAAGTTGTTAGCGGGCCCTGGAAGGCCGTGGGTCCCCAAGGCGCGATTCGCCCGCGAGAGAGGGAGAGAGCTGCAGGCAGACTCGATGCCAATTCCATTGTTTTCTGTCGCTGGACGCAGTCTTTGATTGCCGCCTCCCCCTGGACCTCGCCTTGTCCGAGCATTTCGACTTGTACTCTTTCCTCCTTCTCTCCCCCTCTCTCTTTTGAACATCGTCAGTGTTGGTTTCGTAACCTTGAGGAACCCCGATTGGCATCTCTTTCGCCTCTTCACTCTGTCGACGTTTTGGTTGTTGTGATTTCTGCACGTGTCGAAAGAGAAGAAGGGGAGACCGCAAGAGAGGCGTTCTCCCCTCGGAGTGCCCATAGAAGGGAAGAGGGGAGGGGAAGGAGGCCTCGTGAGTCACACGCCAGGCGGCCCTCTTGACAGCCGGCGTCCCGACAGCCGCCATTGAACGTCTTTCTTCTTCTTCTTCTTCGTCTTTCGACGAAAAATTTCTGCCGTTCTCGCGCGTCTTCGGGATCGGGCCGCTTTTTAGAAGAGAGCCTCGCGGATTTTCTTGCAGCTGCAGAGAAGAGAGAGCCGAGAGAGGACGTCCGTCCCGCAGCCAACGCGGCCATGTCCGCCTCTGTCCTCTTCGCCTTTGCCGTCGGTGAGTCCGTAGTTTTTCTCCTCATTTTTGACGAAAAGATTTCTGAAACCGAGCCTCAACGGGTTTCAAGTTCGTTGGGGCGCAAGGTGGTGGAAGGGGCGAGGGGACAAGAAGATGCAAGAAGGCGTGAAACGCGACATGCCCGAGGAGCGTCGTGAGTGCCGTCGTCGTCTCATGACGAATCACCGTCTTCTTCTTCTTCTTCCCCTTTCCCTGAAGACGCGCCGTCCTCAACTCGCACGCATTACGATCGATGTTGTTCGTTGGAGTTTTCGTCTTGAGGAAGAAGAGAGACCTTGGCGGTGGCTCAAAAAGTGGCCATGGCAGCCGCCTCTTGTGAAACATTCACTGACTCATTCAAGGGGAGGGGGAGAAAAGGGGATTTCAGGGCGAGTCAACGGGTGTTCCGCCCGATTGACTCTTCTCTCTCTCTCAAGGGAAACACTCACTCGAAGTGACACAGTCCTCGAGAACTTTTCAACCGGGATTCTCATAGTGAAAAGGCAACAAACAAAAGTACTGTAACAGGGGGATTGCAGGCCTTGGTCTGGTCGCAAAAGGGCATGCCGAGACCGTGGCAATGGGCAATCTCGCCGTCATATTCCCCCTCGATCGGGGCTTCCGATCCGCCGAGGGCAACCCGCTACAAGGAGAGGTCAACGACTTGTGGTGAGTTGGTCGAGAGAGAAGAAAAGAGTCTCGCAGGTGTCAAATCAGCTCGGACAACGAGCTGCAGCCTCTCTCTTGGGCCCAGTTCGTCCGCGCCAGCGACCGCAAGGCTCTAGAAGTTGGTTCTTTTCCTTCTTCTTGTCTTCCTCTTTGTCCCCGAGTCGTCTCTTCCCATAAATTTTCCGCTGAATGACGGCGTTCGCTCTTTTCTTTGACGAGCGACGAGGTCTTGATTGATCTTCTTGACGCCTCTTCCTCCCTCGTCTCACTCTCCCAACATCCATTTTCCTCTGAGAGAAAAAAAAAGAAGAAAGTTGCAGGCGGAGATCGACAACGAGACGAAGAAGGCTCGTCTCGTCTTCGGCACTGCCGCTATTACCGTAGCGGGCAAGTATCGCTGTGAAATGCGCGCCGAGGGACAGACGGAGATCGTCTACGGCAACATGTTTGTCTATTGTCAGTCCTTCTTCTTCCACTCAAAGTTGCTTGGTGATGCGGAGGTGTTCTTTACGGATGGCGCCCCTCCTTATCTACTGCCCTGTCTGAAGGCAGAGTCTTCAACTCCAAAAACTCACGCAGCCTTTCTCTTTTGCTAGCCATCTAAAGCGTCCCTCAACTCTTCACTTCCCTTCTTCTCTATGAATGCCAAAAGTCCTCGTTTGAAAGAGGAGGAGAAGTGGATACCAGAAGAGGCATGTTTCAGCTCGACCCGTGGTGCACATCAACGGCACTCACAAGCCAGAGGCGAAGAAGGGCGAGGAGGGCGTCGTTGCTGGGGCCGCCGTCTCGGGTGTTGAAGGGGGCAACATCACCTTGGTCTGCCCCGTGATCGGCTATCCCAAACCGGGCATCGCCTGGTTCAAGGATGGCGAGGAATTCTGTGAGTGCTCCCTTCTTGAGAAGATTTCTTCAGTGGAAACGGAAAGGATTCGTCTGGACAAGCGGGAGCCGCATCTTCACATCTATTTCCTCGAGGAGACTGATGAGGGCGTCTATCGCTGTGAGGCGAAGAACTCTTTCAAGAAGCAAATCGACAGCTCCATTGAGGACTTCCAAGTCGTCTACGAACAAAGGCTTAGGATCTCCAGTCAGTCCTCTCTCTTTCCTTGCTTTTTCAGCAAAATACACCTGAAGCTTTCTCGTTTTCAGGTTCTTACGGCTGGATCTATCCTTTGCTAGTGATCATCATCATTCTGCTCGTTCTCTTCATTGTTATCTATTCTTGTGCAGCGTGGACCCGATACAAACATGACCAGTACGACGTCGAGAAGCGAGAGTTCGCCCTTCTTCTCCCTTTCAAAGAGCTTCCTTGCAGAAAGACGTTGAGACGTGGTGAAGACGGCAAGCGTCTTGGCGACGACGAATGAAGAAGGCCTTCCCGTTCTCCTTATTCCTCTTCCCTCTCCTGCCATGCACCGCCTTACCTTGAATGTGCCGCTTGAGCTTCGCTTCACCGCGAGTAGACTGCCTCCTCCCGGTTCCCAGAGCTCTCCTCTTGTCTACTGAGAGTAGACACCACTTCCTCCCCCTTCTCCTTGTTGTCGTGAGATCTTCTCAGGTGCCTGTTCTCCGCGGCTAATTTCTTGCTAGTTGGGTTCGCTTAGAGAAATTAGTGAGAAGAAGCGCCCGTTCACTTCTTGTTTTCCTCGAGCTGAGGAGTCTTCCCAATTACGCCACAAAGGCCCTTTCCGACCTGCAGTGATAATACCCCCTCAAGTTGTAACTTATGTCTCCCCTTGCTCTCTCCTCTGACAACGATGATCAAACAAAGCAATCGAGTTTCTTTTATCCTTCTGCAGCCACTTTTCGCTAATTAAGAAGTTTACAAAAGGAAGGCCTGAAACGGTTCACATAAAAGAAAATGACCAGGTAGCCAATAGCATCAGTATGTCTTTCTTCGACGGGTTGCAGAGTTTGAAAGACAGTGAAGACAGCCAGAAGGCAATTAAACCAAAACATTGCGACGCTTTACATTTACAAGAAACCAACCAGCTCTATATCTACAAGGAAGTCTACGACACCTTCTTCTACAAACTTCTATCTTCTTGTCCCCACAAGAACTTCTTGTGTCCCCGAACCAAGAAGACACTCTTTGGAAGGCGTTTTATTCTTGTTGGGACATGTCTTGGTCCTCTCGGCTCACAGGCCGAGCTCGTTGAAGGCGAAGTCGGCGAGGGCGAAGGGCGCCGTCTCCTTGTCCGAGTCCGAGCTCCTGCAAGGGTTACGGTAGCTCTGAGGGGAACCTGGAGCCGGTCTCCCAGTCGTAGGCGTCGCCCCACTTGAAGCTGCCCTTCACCATCACGTCCTGCAGGATCTGGTAGAGCAGCTCGTAGTTCGGCCTCGTCCAGTAGGTCAACGTGCTGAAGACGCGTTTGTCTGGGAGAAGGAGCCAACTGGAGATGCTCGACGATGCCGAGGAAGGCGACGGGCGAGTTGACGAGGAGCTCCTCGTCGCGCGTGCGGATCTTCATCTCGTGCACCTCTCGCTTGTCCCTGTCCTCGGGTTACGGTATATGAAGGCCGAGATACCGCGAGGCGGACCAGGGCAAAGGCCCGCGCAGCTCGGCGAGCAGGTAGAGCAGACTCCAGAGGTCGTCGACGCGGCCTTGCTCCATCTTCTCGTGGGACGAGATCGAGCAGTAGCGCGTCGTCCCTCTGTCTCTTGCTTCTGGAAGTTGAAGAGAACCTGAAGAGCGGCCGCTGACGGGGACGGCGGATGTGGACGGAGCCCTTCTCGCGGACGACGAACTCACGGGCGAGTCCGAAGTCGAGGATGTGCAGGAACCTGAACCCTTGGAAGGAACTCGAGGGACTTGCCTGGCCTGCTGGGTGCCCTTTCGGCCGATGGCCATGTTCGCCGGCTTGAGGTCGCGGTGTACGTAGCCGATCTGCGAGGCGTCTTTCTTCCAGAAGAACCTCACGTCGTGGAGTTGCTTGAGGCCGTAGAGGGCCATGAGGGCGACCCGCGTCTGGGTGGAGACCTCGACGCTGTGCTTCTGGCACTTTCTGCTTAAGGGTGGAGAGGGAAGAGGAGAGGGACCTCATGAGATGCGAGAGGGAGTCGCCGAGCAGCGTCATCACCATGTACGACCACTCGGGCCGTTTGCCCGCGTGGAGGAGCTGCGGCACGTGCTTCTTCCCACTCAGACGCTTCAGGATCTGCAGCATTCATGGGGAGTTGGCATGCAGTCGACACATTCAAAGATTTTGCTCTATGCAAAGCGTGTTTCATAGACTTTCTAGCCAAATCCATGCAACTCAGTCAGCCTCAACCAGGACAAGAAACTCGTGCTCCCATGAACATCCACCAAAGAGCATCACTTGAGCCTGACAGATCTCTGTCTGATTTGAACATTTGCGACAAGGACAGCATGGCACGAAGGCCTTTCTCTTCAGTCCATCAAAGCCTTCAAGGCAATCCTGCCGTCGGCATTTCCAAAATTGTCGCCTTGAGCGTATGAGGCTTGAGAGCTGGCAGAGGTTGCCATAGCAGCTCCTTGACTTCCGCAGTACTTTGACAATAAGTGTATCCTCAAGTTCAAGCAACACAAGTTGCCTTCTTGCAAGTCGTTTCACTCTTTGAGACAGTTCGACATTGGTACATGAGGGCCTCATGCGAGGCAGCTGAAGTGCTTTGAAGGCTCTTTTACCTGTACTTCGAGCTTGAGGACGGAGCCGCCGCTGACGTTGTTGCTCTCGGCCTTGAGAGCGGCGAAGACCTCGGCGTTGGGCACGAGGCTGTCGCGCACCTTGTAGACGGAGCCGCAGCCGCCCTCGCCCAGCTTCTTCATCACTTGCCAGCGACGGCCGACCATCGAGCCCGTCTCGAGCTCGACGGGGCCTTCCTCTGCAAGACGCCTTCTTAGCTGCTTCTCTTGGTGTTGTTGTGAGAGGAGGCGCGAGAGAGAGAGAGGTAGAGGACGAGGAGGAGGAAGGGGGAGGAGAGAGGCGTGACGAAAGAAAGAAGAGGAGGAGAAGGCTTACCATCAGCCATCACGACGAGTTGCCGCGCACGAAGAAGTGTGAAATGGCTGAAGGAGTGGTGGGAGATTTTTGGTTCTTTCAACTTTTCATCAAAATAGGGCAGACAGACAGACTTCTTCGGAGACAGTCTTCATTCTATTTTCAGCATCGAGTTCTCTTGCCGGCTTCCAGTCTCTCTTTCTACGCGATCGACGACCGGCATGGCGTCTTCGGAGGCGAAGCTCGTCGTCACCCCGACGGCCTTCATGGTCTTCCCTCTCCTCTTCTCACCAAGAAATGTTCAGATCTCGGCCAGTGGCGGAGTCCAAATCATCCACATGAAGAACGAGGGCCCTCTCCGCGTCGCCGTCCAGGTTCCCGCGACGAAAGACGCTAATCTACCGTAAGCCTGCAGCCGCTGCCCGGTCAGCCCTCGGCGGCCACCTACGAGATCGACCTGCGAGCCACGTTCCTGGCTCCGGACGAAGAGCGCTACTTCGCCATCTACAGAAATGTTCCCTTTGAGGCTGCAATAAAGAGGCTTCTAGAATGCACAGCCTGGAGGCGTGACCAAGGTGTGCTTGCGCTATGCGCAGGCCACGGACCCGGCGGCGACCGACCCGAAGGTCGTCCTCTCGACCGCCCTCAACCGCAGCATCATCGGCATCACGGCCGTCGGTGAGGTCCCACAACGAAATTCTCCACGAGATGAATACCGTAATCCTATGGTCTTTCAGCCGTGAACTGCAACGACGACAAGGTGGCCCTCGCGGCGCAGCAGGCCACGCAGCACCGCGCCGCCCTCAAGGACCAGATGTGGGTCTCACGGCAAGAAGAATCACAACAGAACTTTGTAGCGCTGCTCCGCGCCCGCAGCAGGCACCGCCGCCGCCTCCACCGCCTCCCCAAGCCCCCTGCTACCAGTCTGCTTGAGAGGCTACCGTAACCCTGTTAAGGAACTCGGACATGTCGCCGGTGGTGGGCGTGCCGGCGATCAACTTCGACCAGTCGTACTACCGCCCGACGGCCGTCACGGCGGTGCCCACCTCGACGACCACTCCCACCAAGCCCCGTCGAGGATAAAGCACCTTGGCACATGAGAACTCTTGTACTGCAGAACATGAACAGAAAGGGGTGAAATACTAGTGGGAAAATGAATCCTGAAAGAGTTCTTTGTGAAGGAGAGGTGTTGAGCTTGATTTTGCTTGTCGTCGTCTGGCATCCTTTCGGTTTACTTGTGTCTTTGAGAGGCAATTGGCTGTTTCTGCTTATCGTGGCTTATTTCCTGAGTCACCTAAATGTTCTCTTCTCGGAAGAATCCATTTCTCTCTTTTGTCACTCTCGGACCATTTCGACTACTTCGCTGATGCACACATATAGTTCCTCAAGCCGCATTTCG
Organism: Poikilolaimus oxycercus; assembly: GCA_034700245.1. Lineage (NCBI taxonomy): Eukaryota > Metazoa > Nematoda > Chromadorea > Rhabditida > Rhabditidae > Poikilolaimus > Poikilolaimus oxycercus. Next base: position 869 of record JAQIXL010002357.1, on the reverse strand, counting down.
AGGTTTTATGGCGTGGAATTCGAAGATCCCTCATCGGTGCTAATTGTAATGCTCTGATTGTAAGCAAAGGCTGCTTACAAATAGAGTCGTCTTGATGTAGGTTGTTAGCTTGTAGTCGACAATTCAAGTGGAACTGTGCTAACAAATGGCTAACGACGCTCGGTTAACGACCACATGGCCGCATCACAGAAACCCCAACCGGCCTCCCCTATCCCCTTTCTCATGGCCTTTGTCGCGTGTCGACGCGCCGATTTCGATAAAAACTTGAACTTGAACTTGTACTGTGCTAACAACTTCCTATTCCAAGCAGGATCTTCACAATGTTCCAGAAAGGAAGTCTATTGTAGAAGTTCCTTCATTTTGAACATCGAACAGTCGACTCATCAGCAAGTTCCGCCCAAGAAAGTTGTAAAAATCTTACGAATAACAATGCCGACGCTTAATTATGAACGAGGTAGTGGGGCCTTGGCCGATTTCAAATCTCCTTGGAATAGCCAAGACGGACTCTGAGCTCAGTAGAGCAGCTAAACTGAACAAAAGAAGCAGTTCTTGGCTACGTTTCTTGCCACCACTTGCGACAGCTGAGGTTGCCGAACAACTGACATTGCAGCTCTGCATCTTCCGCAACTAATATCTATTTCAAGGGCATCTCGCCATAGAAGAATCATGACCAGAAATTCAAACATCAACTTCTAGCGACGCTTTCAGAGCAATTTTACCATCGACCAGGTCCTTCTTCCCTCTCTCCCCGATGTCCTGTCCCCAGAAGACCAAACAATGTAACAGAAGGGTGTTTATTGGGTGTTCACTGGGAGTCGGCGAGGGCGGGGAGGAGGGCGGCGCGGCCGGTGAAGTCGCAGACGAAGCGG
>JAQIXL010002356.1:0-13381 GCA_034700245.1 Poikilolaimus oxycercus | reverse complement strand
TCAAGCTAATGGACGCCGGTTCAGAGATCTGCTGGGACAAGTTCGACCTCACCTACAAGAACCAATGCATGAATGGTATGTTTCAGACTTTTTGTATAATCATAGCAACATGCTCAACTGTACTAATCAACCGTAACGTTTCTTTAAAGCTTCCGAACATTTTCGAATTCGCGCTGTGTTATATCGCTGGGGTTCGTGGGCGTTTCGAGAGCTTCGTCCCGAGACTACGAATATGTTCTCGTCATTTTCCACGATTGTGCTGTTGCCTTCGTCTTGACGAGGGCAGGAAATCGAGTTTGTCATGATCGTAGAAATGTGTCGAGATGTCCGCATTTGGGCACGTCAACAGAAAGTACACTACAAAATGAGTAACAAAGAATGTAGTCAGAAGATTTTTGGAACATGAATAAAGAAAAAGAACACTCTTGGTTAAGGTAACTGGGAGCAGCGCTATTACTTCGACCACGCCTCACTAACCTGCCGACAATTTTGGTATGACGGGTGTCGAAGTGACTCGAGGAATATGTTCGAGGTGAGCAGATTTCTCATCGTATTCAGTCAATACCAATAACTTCTAGGATTTCCTAACCTGCCAGTGGCTTTGCGAGACTCAACCGATGTACAAATCTCGTGAGTTTTCTGTTTGCTTGAGAGTTTTATCCAGAGGCCTTAGTGCCCAAATGAGCTTCCTATATGGTGGGATCTTTTTCTCTTTCTTTCAAATGTTTTCTGAACCGAATATGACGAAGAACTCGACGTCGAAAGAGTCCTGCAGGGGCCTTCGTCTCTCTTTGTGTCCCCTTCTCCCCCATTGAGGATTGTGGTTTTTGCGTGTCTGCGTCGTCTGAATGGCCGCCCGCCGAGCGGCGATTTCGGGGGCGACGGGGAGAAATTCCGGCGAAGCAGCCTTCAAGAAGCCCGCCCCGGCAGCCAAACCAAAGCCAAAAACACCCTGAAGACTTTGGTCCTTGTGCGTTCCAGAACTCTACTTTGTCCGTCGAGTCACGGCAATCACAAGAGCTCCTAAAGAGCTGCCATGGATAAATTTAGCAGAGCGAGTTTCACCTCACAGATGTCAAGAGAACTGAAGGGCTTGAAGCGTATCAGAGAGAGTCGTGGTGAACTACTCATACGATAGAGCCCGAATGAACCTCGTTTAGGTGCCTGTCTGGAGGACTTCGATGAGCACTACAAGCAGGAATGCAACGGCGGTCGCTGGCGTCAGCAGTACTACTACGACAAGAAGACCAAGGTTTACACTTCTTTTTCACCCATAGAAGTTCCACATAACCATATTTGTGTTTGTGAATCGCATTTTGCACTTTCGCATTGCATCGGGATTTCTCTCGCTTTTGCTTGTCTCGAATCGATGGCGACATCCTGGCCGAGGAAGCCTTGTGCGGCATCCAAAAGCAAGGCTGAAGGAGTTGGAAGAGAAGAAGAAAAAACAAATCGCCGAAGGGAACTGATATCGGGCACGCGCAACGGCCGCATTTGTCTCAATGCACTGGCGACTCCGTGGACGAGCGCCCACGCAAATAATGCTCAAATGCACAAAACGACTGAGAACATTCTCTCAACATTTACAATTAAAAAGTCATTGTGTCAATGCTCCATACTAATTTTGCCGATTTCAGCGTTGTGTCGCATTTTGGTATGACGGGTGTCGCGGCGAAAGCGAGAACCTCTTCCAGGACGAGCTGACTTGTCTCAAAACCTGCGAATATGCAGCGAAAGGAGATCGTGAGCTTCCCCTCTTTTAGCCAAACTTGTGCACTCCAGCAAAAGCTCCTTGGCACGACGGCGACAAAAAGAAGATGGTCGAAGTGACTCCAAGAGCACCTTTCGGGGCCAGTAAGTCAAATCCTGAAATAACAAAACTTGTCCAAAATATTCAGAGAAGCATCCAACACAAGTGGGAAACATCTGCGAGCGAGAGAAGCCGTGCAAGAACAATGGGACATGTGTCTATATCAGGAAGAAGGACAGCTACTATTGCAAGTGCCAACCAGGGTGGACCAACGACAACTGCACAGAGAAAATTGGTGAGATCTTTTCGTTCAAGACAATCTTCAGACTTCGATCCGTGTGCTTCCAATCCGTGTCTAAATCAGGCGACCTGCAATGCGAAGACGGAGAAGGGCAAGACTTCTTTCGAGTGCTTCTGCGCCAGCGGCTACAGCGGCGATCTCTGCGATCAAAGTGAGTGCCTATTCATCTATGAAATGTTTTTAGAGCCCTGCGACTCGAACCCTTGCTTGAATAATGGCACTTGTCGAACAACCAGAGGCTTTAGTTCATATTTCTGTGATTGTGCCGAAGGCTTCGGTGGAAAGATCTGCGACATCGGTTTGTATCGAATGCTCAAGAAGATTTATTGATGCGTTCAGCAATTGGTAAAGAGGAGCCGGAGAAGTTTGGCTCAAATGTGGAAATGGTCTCGAGTGGAAAAGCAGAGTGGGTCGAGAACATGAAGAAGATTCTCAAAGACAAGAAGCCTGCAGCCGTTGCCGATGAGCCTTACAAAGGTTTACTCTTTTCAACAACATCAACTGAATCATTTTAGACCCTGCCCAGAAGAAAGCTGAAAAGGAGAGGAAGATGATGGAAGAAGCCCTGGCGGCCGAGAAAGCTGAAGCAGCAGAAGAGGTAGTCCAATTTAAGCAACGAGGAGACTTTCCAGGAACGAAAGCGTGTCCAGCGGGAAAAGGAGTTGGAGGAAGAGAAACGACGAAACGAGACGATGGCGACGACGCCGGCAGCCGGCTGGCAATCTCTTCCATCGTCTCTCGTCCTCTTCCTCTCAGTTTTGATCCTTCTCCGTTGATGACAAACATTCTACTCCTTCTTCTTCTCCCCGTGAACTCTTTCGCCTCGGTATCAACTGTTCTTCTTCGAGGAACCATGAGCTTTGTTCCTTTGGGCTCTCTCGAAGCAGTCTTCCGCCGCGAGGACTCTCAAATCCAAAAGTGCAAATACGTGTATCTTTTGCTCGTTCATCCTTCTTCTTCATCCTTCCTCTCTTCAATCTGACATGAAGACATATTTTGAGCCTCCGATTTGTCAATTTCTTCATCAATTGAATAGTTCTTTTTCTTGTAGGTAGGTGTCCATGCGAATAAACAGTTTTGCAATTAACGACGCTGAAAAATTCTCTTCTGAGAAGATACTCTGTCAGGCGACAACAAGGCTTTCCATTTTGTGGCTTCAACTTACAATTAGAAACGGTGTTTTAAATCTTTGAAGGCAATTTCTCCAAATCATCGAGGAAAGTCTTGACAGCGAGTTCGTACTCTCTCGGATGTGTTCTGAGATGAGCGACGTGAGCCGAGTCTGTGAAACGATGCGCCGTCACGTTGTAACCCCGCGCTTTTTGCTTATCGATGAATTCCTCGACGCCGTCGTGCCTATCGATTCGCTATCTCGCAGAAATTCAAGCCACTCACGGCACCATCACATCCGATATGGAATAGAAGAAAAGCTGTCGAGATGGAAGAGGCACTTCGTGGTCAAAAACATCCACCAGACGAAGGCATTTCTGCAGCGCGGGAAATGCGTCTGTCTGTAAAGTGTCAGATTTGTGAATCTTGAAGCAAGCGTACAACAAGGAGACGTGCAGCAAACTGTCCATAAACAAACGTTTTCCTCCATGAATCAGGAATTCCCTTGATCGAGTCGGTCGATAACATGTAGGCCTTCGTGTCCGCGTGTGCCTCGATACGAGCGGGAGCACTGCGATCAATTTCTGTTCAAGGGCTAAAAATAGTGAAGAAGCCTGTCAAAGACAATGCCCTTGGTACGACCCAACCAGACTTGAGTGGCTCGCTCTTCACCGAGAGAATTCACGAGGCCACGACGAATCGATAACAACGCTCTAACTCCGTTCATCGAAAGAGAATGCACAACGAAAGGTCTGAAAAATGGCGAAAATGTCAAAAAAATGAGAAAACCTCGTTTGATATTCCTGTGCTACCGAAGGGTTGAAAAGAAACCGCGTGAGAGGCTCAGCCACATGAACATCGGGTAAGGCCGGCCGATGGCATTCGGCTGTGAAGGTCACAGTGTCATAACTGAAAGGCAAAAATGTGGCAATCGGAAGTGATGCTTAGCTTCTTACCCCAACTTGTTGTACAGTTTCGCGTACTTCGCAACATGATCGGGTTGGCCGCCTGCCCATCCAAGAACGACGACAAAGGGGCGATCGTCAAATCGATTGCTGTCGGACGCTTTCTGCACGATCACGTGAGAGTCACTATCACGAACAGCCATGACTGTTCGAAAAGGTAAGAAGAGTCGAGAGAGCCATAGCATACTCTCTGAAAGCTTGCAATAAATGTTTGCAATGCAATACAGAAGACAGAAATAAAACATCGCGTGGTACGAGGCGCCCTTCAATTGTGACGTAGTCTGTGTTCGAGTGTGGTTTAAGTGGCCACTAAAATGTAGCCTGAGATGCAACGAAACCGAATGTATTGCACTCCGGCAACAAAATGGTTTTCCAATCAAGATGAAGTACAGACGAGCGATAAATTAACTAAGGCGACTTCTAATCCTGCCGGCAGGTTTGACGGATGAATAATTCATAACGGGTTGCAACAACTGTTCACAGACAAGGAATGTCTGCTCGGATAGCCTGATGCCAAAAAATATTCTGCCCGATATTACGGACGATGTTCAAAGAGTATTGCCTATTTTCGTGATGCTTTCGGCTAAAGCGTGATATTGCCTAATTCTTTGTATCATTTGACCGTAGTCTCTAGTGACTGTAGCCGATGTAGTCTCGGCCTTGAAGTCTGTTTCGATAGTCTCTCCTGGTCATTCTCATCCATCCCACCTGAATCCACAGTGAGACTCTCGGACGTTTGGGAAGCATCACGCCTCACGCTCTCGTTTAAGACCGAGACTGATAGGTTCACTGGGGTCATCAACGGTCAAATACTGTGAAGGAATTAGGAGAGACCGTAACTTTCTTTTTCTGATCAAGGAACTTTGCAGGACGTCCAAGGTTTTCATAATTCATCAAGTTGCAGTTGTGCTTGGTTTCTCCCTATTCTTCGCCGTGTCGATATTCCAACAAACGAGGCCCATCCCCAAGTCAGTTCTTATTCTGCCGCGTCACTGTCCTCAAGGACACAACGGGACAGAAACATCACTGATCACGAGGAGTCCTAAACTCAGTCTTTCAAGTCGACTAAAAAGAGAAGATCTTTATTTTCGACTACAACCATCCAAGAAGTCTTTAGCTCAACCAGCTTGGTGATAGAAAGACGGACACTTCCGCACCATTGGATTCCACTGAAGGAGAAAGCGCATAAGGGGAAAGCCAGACGGCTGAGAAGAAGGCCGGAGACATAATTGACGGTGAGAGGGCGAAAGGCGAGAGGACAAGAGGAGTCAAAGTAGTGGGATTGAGGATGAAGGGACACAAAACGAAGGGAGAGAGGATGGCTGGAGTCATGACTTGAGGGGAGAGGATGAATGGGGTGAGGACCATTGGAGTGAGAATGAGAGGGACGCAGACGCCGGGCGAGAGGATGATGGGCACAAAGGCGAGGGGCGAGAGGACGAGTGGCGAGAACATCACCGGCGAGAGGATGACGGGACCTAAGACTTTCGGCGAGAGGATCAGTGGCACGAAGACCCATGGCGAGAGGAGCAGCACACCGTAGACAGCTGAAAACAATGCTTTGTCCAGATAAATTAGAGTAGCTCAGGCTTTGATACATTTTGAGAAGTGGTAGAACTCACAAGGTGACTGAATGAGCGGTGAGAGAAGAAGAGGCGACAGGATAACCGGCTGAGAAGCGGCGGCCGGATTGTTGATGAAGGCCGTGAGGACGATCGGGCTCAGGACAACATCTTTTTGACGCAGCTGTTATGTGCGACCATTGAGAGAAGCTAAATGAATCTCAACCTTGAAGGCATTGGCGTCACGAGCGAGATGCCGAATTTGGGAGTGGAGCTCGACTTCGACTTGGTCTCTTGTGAGATTTTTGAAGAAGGAAACGAGCTCGGAGCGATTGTAGGGCGATTGTGGTCCGTAGATTAAATCGATCTGTTCAGGTGTCAGCATCGTGTAACCCGAGGCTTTGAAGTCGAGCATCTAACGCGAATTTGATTGGTTAGCGTTGAAGCGAAACAAGAACCTGATCCTTGGTGTAGGTTTTCTCAAGTTGCTCGTGTATTTCAATTTTTCTCCTCCCCTCATCTCCATACATCTGTGTGACGTTTTCCTAAATTCAGTGGTCTCCCGTGACAAAAAGTGCTCACCTTTGTGAAGTAGAGCGGCTGTCCATTTGGTCCTCTAAAGGCCTTGTTTGCTTCCTCTTTCTCTTGTTCTTCAACTTTCTTCTGCAATCGGAAACATGGCAGAGGCCCCTTGTGTATGGATGATGTCATCCCAATTTCCATCCCACATCGAGCTTGCGACCAACGACCAACCTTCATTAGCACGACGGCATCGGAGACGCCCGAAGCCTCGATGACGAAGTCCATCCAAGCTTGTTGATCTCCGCCGGGTAACATGTTCAATGCGGCTGGAAGACTCGTCAGTTTTTCGAGACCCTAAACTCGTGAAGGAGTTCTTTGGCCCTTCAGACTTCTCCATCGTTGTGCATGCTAAGGATTGATGGAGAGATCAAGTTGACCTAAATGTGCATTGCGGAAGCATTCCACTCAGCTTACGGTATTGTCATCTTCTTTTGTGAGCGACATGAACCTTGGCGAGAAGAGCCTCACAGTCTTGTTGTGGAGACCGTTAACGTTCTTGCCCGAGGCCATCATCGCCAGTTTTACACCTAGAAGTGTTCGAGGACAAGGGTCTCCCACCTTCTCGAAATAGCTCCATCGGGGCCTTGAGGACGCGCTGCTCTTGAGTCAAATTCTTTTCCATTTTTCTCGGAAAATCGCTCAAATCTTCTTCGTCGATCGCGTCATCCTCAATCGCGGTCATACCGACGTTAGCGAACCATTGAGAAAAGTGGCCGTCGACTGAACTTCTCCGAAGGATCGTCGCTTAGAGCTAGACGCTCATAGTGCTCTCGAAGAAGCTGCAACACAGCAATAACGAGAGTACGGTGTACGGTAGAACCTTCTTCACTCGTCGTCGCTCCTTGCGTTCCTCAGCTTCAGCTCTCACCTCGGCCAGTGTCATGCGCCAACTAAACCAGAGCCTTCCGAATCAAGAATTGCCTTACTCGGCATCTCCATTCTTGCCCTTGAAAGAGCGAACGAGGTGCGTGAGATGCCTGGCGACAGTGCCGAATGGGGAATGGTCGTGGAATTGTGTGAGCAGCTCGTAGCTTCAACTTCTCCAATTTCAAAAGAAAACGAACGCATTCTGCTGAATGATTTCGCGCTTGGCGCGCATCCGAAATCCGCCAATCCACGACGTGTCCATAACAAATTTCTTCTTCTTGTCTCCAGTTCGCAGCTTTCTAAAGTTTGAACCGTCATATCCTCAGAAAACAACCGAACCTGGCCGACGCACTAGTGGAGGTTGGCTTCGCTGCGGCGACTGGCTGGATGTGCTTCTTGAGGGCATCGCTTAGTTCAATCGTTTCATTGGCTGATCGTGCCCTCGGTGCCACGGCGAGGATCGGAGCGACGCATTTCGCGTGCGAGTGAGCGTTGTGGGCCTTCTTCGAGCACGCGACGAGACGTTTCCTCTGTCTTTTCGTCAAGTTGCTCAATCTGTAAAAGACGGAACTGGCCTCTTTTTAATAGTCACCGATGATCATCAAAGTTCGAGGGGAACCCCTCGCACAACTCAAAGAACGCGCCATGCGTGATTGTCGGCGACGGCCCGTCTTGTCTGCTTCCCCATCTCTTTGCACGTCAGTATCGGTCTCGATGAACCCGTTCAATCAAACGGCCCAACTTGTTGCAAAAATCCTGTGCAGGTATCGCTCAAGAGATTTACTATATTGATCGCGCGGCATACAACTTTCTAAAAGTGCGAGGTGCACCTTTGACAAGGAAGAAAGTTCTTCGTTCAAAAGCCTAAGAAAGACAAAACGCTACCTTTGAGTTGCAATCGCAGCCATGAGTCCCGAAAGAGCTTGATCGAGCCAGTGTTGATAGAGGGCAAGACCGTCCTCCGTCGAAATCGGCAGCGTTGTTTTTGAGCCATCGTAGAACGGAGGCTTCTCCAAGACTTTTAGGTCGTCATCAATGCGGATAGAGCAGAAGATGCCTGCAGAATAGAAAGAAGGAAGAGGAAAGCTCACCGAGAGGAAGAAGCAGCAACAGTAGGAAGACCATTCTGATCGCTCTGATCACTTTCTGGCCACTTTTGAAGACCGAAATGTGTGTCACCGTGTGACAACGGCGGCTGAAGATTGGTGGTGCGGTGATCGACATCTCGGTCGTCTCGTCTTATCCTGCGAGGCCGGCGGCTCTTCTACCGCAACCCTCAGGGTGTCGGTGCATTCGACCCGAAGGCCTTTGTCTTTGTGCACCCAGAAAAGTCCGAGGGGGCTGCATCGTCCCTCCGCAATTAATGATTGATATTCCGCATAAAAACTCTATAATTGAAGCTGATTGAGCAAACTTTAACGATCAACAAAGTGAGAACTTACAAGAGTACGTAGTGGCTGGGAATAAGGAGCTACACAAGAGAAGAATCAATTGGAATCAATACCCATTGAGTGGGTCAGGAGCTGACTGCGAGAGCCCTCCTCCACTCGGTGATAGGTCTCGACCTTTGACTACAGCGGGCTACACACTCTGCACAATGTCGATGCGACGACACATAAACAAAATGTGGAGGATTTGGTGTTCGACGAGCTTTTCTTCTACTCGATATGCCGGATCAACATTCGTAGAGACGTGAAGGATTGCTTGTGACCCATTTCCAAGAACTCTTGCATCGGCACGTCGAAGAGGTGCTTTTGAGACATGATCCTTCCCCATGCGGTAGACGACAGACGTGCCCAGGCTACAGCGAGACAGGCACGTGAAGACTTTATTTCCCAAATCTTGTTGAGAGCAAGAACGAAAACAAAAATAACTCTGGTAACATTAGGGAAGTCAGATTGTGATCGATGGCGACTTTCTGGGAGCGAAAAGTGTGTCGCCGGTTTTAAATGGCGACTTCACTTCTTACTTCTTCTCTTCTGGCTAGAAGAATTCATCGTCCTCCGCCATGATATTCCCGCGATTTAGTGGATTGCGGCCATCTGAAAAGACTGATTTTGAAAAGTTGTCTCTCTTGCTCAGATTGCCTACATTTTGACAACAATGATCGGTCATAATGATGCGACCCCAAGACTGTGGCTCCGTGTAGGTTCGGCGCGCTTGTGGGTTGCCTATTTTGGCCCATGAATCCGTCAGTCTGCTAAATGAGATAAAGCCGTATCTGAAGAATCTTGCACGCCACTCCACGAGCCCAATGTTATCTTCATTTGACTTAGTCACGAACTCTTTTTGGCGTTATTTATGCCTCTTCGACCACAGCACTCCTCTCCTTCCTAAGGTACCATTTGATCAAGCGATGACCTGCCATTGTTAATGGAGCGCGCTACAGCGACGACTGTAGTGTGTAGCGGGTGTGGGCCACAAGTGACGATTCCCTGTCTAGTCGCTCCCCTCAACCTTTCTAGATCACAGTTACGTTTGATAATCGATTTCCCTCTAATTTTAAGAATGCTTGCTTCCTCACAATAGCGAAATGATTGGACCATTCAAAAGTTTCGCATTCAGTTTTTGAGAATTGTTACCGCTTTTCTTAATTGTAAGTTGGTAAATGAGAAGTGAGTGCATACCAGTGCAAGTAGTGTTGAACGAGAGGGGCTTGAAATTCTGGAAAACAGTAGGCCGTGTCGCCGACGCTATCCCGGATAAGGAGGCCACGCGTCGACAACGGACTACGCGCTGTAAGTGACGGGCTCGGCGCTCTGTCTGTCTGACCCTCGCTCAGCTCGAGGGCATCATTGAACATTCGAGCCTTCGTTTGATCTAGTTTGGAGCCTCGTCTACATTCTGTGAAGACAAGCGACAAGGCTCCTCATCGTCGGACGGGCCGAACGGTCGTTTCTCCAGCGCTTTCCGTCATCCGCCCTCGCTTCAGCCACTGCGGCTGTCTTCACCAAGGAGAGGCTGTCGCCGCACACATTTGAAGTTGCCGTCGACGACGCAAAACCTGCCACGTTTGAAACCCCCTTGGGTATAGTCATAAAGCTTTTCTTCCGCTGTTCCAGCTAACAATATATAAGTACTCAGAGTATCGTGAATAAAATCATGAAATGATGATTTACGTCATTACATTGCACGATTACGAAAAGGAAGCAAGAAAAGAGCAAGGGAATAGTGGACGGTCAACCAGAGGGCGTTCGTATTAGCGCATGAATTCTAAAAATGGGGCAGGACGGATAGGCTCGGGCCGGTCAGTGTGACAACGTGTAGACGGTTGTCGGTGCGCGGTCCCTGTAATTGAGACCTTTATCCATTGTTAAAGGTACTTCTGTTCATTTCTTCATTAGAAAGTGTTGTCGTAAATGGTGCGTCCTCTTTTTAATGGACTACCAACACGGTGGTCGATCGATATGCGATGACCACAGTTCAGTTCGTTAACTGTAACAATACGGGGTTCACTTCGAACCAGAGAGGTATTCAACTCACAATCAGCAATCTTCGACATTTATCACCGCTTTCAGAAAGACGAAGATAAAGCGACAACGAAAAAGAATATCGTAGCAGACAGGTCGAGTTTGTGGATTTTGGAGGACGGCCAAAAGGAATCGATGAACGAATCAATGGCGCTAGAATCAAGCTCGACACACTTTCTTCCTTTCAATGGTTTCTTCTCCCTTTGGCATCGTGGCTCGACTTTAAGTATTGTTGTTCATCTTGTTATAAGAATAATTTGGTTTTCATGCTTGAGGTTGTGCAAAGTGCAATGTTTCAGAATTTATTTCAACGGTAAATAAATGGCGGTTGTACTGCATCTGTCCAAAAGTGTTATTGGCTTTCAAGCATTGATATCTTACCATTTGTTAATGGAGCGCGCTACAGGCGACGACTGTAGTGTGTAGCGCGTGTGGGCCACAAGTGACGATTCCCCCGTCTCTCTAGTCGTTCTCCACCTATAAATCTGTCTAGAGTATGGTTGACCCTTCAACGTCTTCATGTCTAATCAGAGAAAAGAAAAAGCCTTATTTCAACACTTTATTCACTCAGTATGTACAGTTAAGCAAAGGAGCAAAAAATTTCACCGATATAACACGCCAAAAGCTGTTAATAACTATTTACAGCAGAATAAATAGATTTCACAATGCGACTTGAGATATGCGAGCAATCTGTTTCGTTCATGGATAATTCTTTTCTTTGAGGAGGACACCCGCTGTGATACATAACGCTCTTTCTAATCTTTCCACTTCACTCTTTCAATAATTTGTACAGTTATCAAAATAAGCTCATCAGACTTTCTTGAAATGTCAAATCTCGTAAGCTGGAGAGCTTGAGAATTATCCGGCCGTTCCGTTGGCTGTGAGGTTAATTGTGCGGACGATTGGTGAGACGGCCGGGTTCTCCTTGAGCTTGAGCAGCAGGAACGAGTAGGTGATGATCACGCTCACCATCTGCAATTACGATTTGCTGCATTCATTTACCGCTCAGGAGCACCAAGCGAGATATTAGTGAAAAAACCTTTTGGAACACATTCAAAAAAAAAACAAGAAAAACGTAAGAAAAACGTACCGTGAAGAAGGTGGATCTTTCAAGGGGAAACGCTCTCCAGACAGTCATCCCCCACATGAACTGCGTCGTCAGTTTGTGGACGAAGCACGAGATCTGAAAGAAATACCGACACTGAACGAATTTCAAACTGGCTAAAAATATATTGTAACGCTTTTCGAGTAAAACCTACCTGAAACCTGTCGAGATCAGCACTTGCGTCCGGCACAATACGGAGAACGGCGCTGTTCACGATTTGGCGAGTCTGAAAATGAACACCTTTCTCCTTGTCAGAGAGTGAATAATCTCTTTCACTTGCAGCTGGGCCAACTTCATGCGCGAAGTGAACGTGAGCGGGTAATTTTTATTTGAAAAGGCAGCCTACCAGCTCGTTGGTCTTCATGCCTGTATGCGAGATGATCATGATGTTCAGCAGTGCCACAACCACCTGAGCTTTCATCTTTTCTCGTTCTTCTGCCAACCTGCAGAGCGGCCCAGCCCATGGCCGTATGAACGCGCATTGTGAGAATCTGTCGGAGTGCCGGGTTCTTGATTTGGTCTTCGGTCAATGGCTCGACGAGGCTAAAACAAGCTCATTCAGGACGTGTGGGAAGGGCCTATTTCAATGAGACAATCGTCTGTTTTCAGTCGTCTATTCAACGTGAATTATTTTTGTCTTCTTCCCTTCAAGGCGCATGAAGGCAGAGCCGACGACCCGGACGCGTCGATGGATGTTTCTGGGAATTTATTCCAGGCCGCGTCGTCGGCAGATCCCCTCGCTTTCCCGATGAAGGGGGCTAAAGGCTCAATGGGAGCGTCGAAGGCGTGAAATTGTGATGTTTCGCTGTAGCCGCCGACATAAAGAGGCCACAATGGCTCGAAAAGAGACAATAGCGGTCTTTTTCCTTGAGAGAATCATCACGATGGTGGCATATACCCGAGGGCGCTGGAAGTGGAAAATAGAAAATATTAGGGAAAAAGCCTTGGCCCCTGGGTTTGCAGACCGGGAAGAAGATCCTCGTCGAAGGAGCCGAGTCTCGAGGGGATTGTCAGCGCATCTCGAGATAGGGCGCAATGATCAGAGATGCAAAAGGAAGCATGACGGAAGCGGCATGGAACAAAGGGGCGAAAGGAGGAAGGCGAACCTCGAGGCGGGCTGAATGACGAAGTAGATGGACAAGCAGAGAATCACCAAAGACCAGAAGAGTGAGAAGAGCAGGAAGGGGTTGAAGAGCTCGCCAATTGCTTCCTGAACTCTCTTTGAGGGAAGGGGAGATCCAAAACCTGAACCCCGCAGATTCTCAGGAACTGCTCGTAGTAGAACTTCAGGGAGAAGTGTCGACGGTCGTGCTCCCGATTGAGGGCCTTGGTGAGGACGCGGCAGTAGTGGCGAACGAGGCAGTTGTGGAGATGGTAGTAGAAGAGAGGGATGAGGTTCCAGAGTGACAACACGGGGACGACCATAAACTGGATCATCACCAATGTGTCTGTCAGCCTGAAATTGATTGTTTCTTTTTTGAGAGGCCATTTCAAAGTGTTCTTTGAGGGAAGCAATTGTTATCTCCCTCGTGACGAAGAAGAGAAACCGGAAGAAGTCCCTCAGTGCTCGTTCCCTGATGCTTCTCTCCTCTCTCTCGCGTTCATCGACTCGCGCATATGATCGAGGCGAGTTCATCACTTTCGGCGTCTCTCAGGCGGCAACTAATTC
>JAQIXL010002355.1:0-13389 GCA_034700245.1 Poikilolaimus oxycercus | reverse complement strand
TCGAGACGAACAAAATGACCCAAAGAACACCCTAAACAACCAAAGAAATCCGCGAAATCGAGCCATCTCCAAATACCCAGTCAAAACAGGTCCTGTGCCAAAAGTTTCTCATTCTTAGAGAAAACCTCTCATATGTTTCCGAATGATGGCGACAGATTCACGATTTGGGTCGACGGCACACTGCGTACAGCGTAAGTACAGTACGAATCTTTTTGGTGGCGAGGTTTTGAGCAGAAAATTTCTAGTAAGGTTCTTTTTTGACCATTTTTAAGGAACTACAAATATTATGCTGTGAACAGGAATCTTACTATCACCTTCTCGACAGATCGAGCCGAAGGATCGGGCGGAGTGAGCTTCGTCCTCGGGATAATGAGTAAGAGAATAACTACGCTTGACTGTTTCAAGATTGCGACTGCTACTCGACGAGTCCGGCAGTGGCTAATGCTTCGTTCGACCAAACCGAGTACTTTGTGATGCCCGGGAACGGCGACATCTTCACCAGTGACTTCAACGCTCTCACAGTTTGTCGACCTCTTGAATGCCGATGGACGGTAAAGAGTTCTCTCAACGAATGCAGTTCTCAGAGATTTGGAACCGTGTACCTTGAGGGAGTCTGGTATTTCCATATGTCCGGTCGTGTGGAGCTCTACGGAAATAATGAATTGATTATGAAGTGTGCTTTTGTGCCACATATCCATTTTTTTTCAAATGTGAAACTATTGTCTATCGGTGTTTGCAGTTATACTAGTCCGATTAATACTGGAGGTGGTGGAAGAGTGGCCAACATGACTCTCGCGTTTTTCTCTTACAAGTCCGATTTTGCTTTTCCATTAACGTTTAGTGGAGCATATGAGTCCGCGAGGAGCTCGATTATTTTCGGTAATTATCACTGCTAAAATGAGTTATTTTTCTCCAGATTTTACGCCGTTTGAAACACTGAATATCACCTTCAACCAGACTTTTTTGGTAGCCGCAGCATCTTGGAAGCGGGGAGCAGCGTTTCGACTAAATGATACACTACGGAATAATCTATTTGTGCACTACTTGCAATTGATTGACGATCCGCATCTGCAGACATATGATGGCACGGACTTCGTTACTCTCGAAAAAGACGGTCAAGTTCGCGAAGTGTAAGTGGCGTCAAATTTTATTCATCGAATTTACTACAACGCGATACCTTGCTTCCAAGGAGCCTCTTTAGAGTGCGTGAAACATTCCATAGCCCTAGTTTCGACGACACAGTGAGGCAGTGGTTCGAATATCCCCAACAAATGGACGACTTTGTGGGCATGCGAATAGCGCGAACATCTGATATTCATCATTTCAACGGACTTTTCGTATTTGAGAGTGTCTGTACGTTTAAACGAGAAAGTTTAAGTTTCGCAGATGATCCACCCGGACAGCTCATATTCAACGGCTATGCAGTTCGCTATGTGGACGGAGTGAATCGCCAGGGATACTACCGCACAATTGTTGATGATCGAGTGGTTACCTATCGAATTGTTGCCCGTTCGCGAAGCAATCAACCTCGGCTTGGACTTTATTCACCGAACAGTGATGAGCTATGCATTGGTGGTGAGATTGTTTTGACAATCCGGCCATTTGGATGTGAAGATATTCCTCCACTGGTATTGAATCGGTATGTCGTTCTTTTAAGTGACGGAAAAGTGCAGGACCGACCTCGAAAGAAACGCATTCTTCCCACTGCCCTGGCATATGATCATTTTTTCGTACAAAGCCACTGTAAACCTTCACTTTATTTTCATCAATGAACGTAGGTTTTGCGATGCTGCAAAAGTGCTTTGAACAGACGACGCGGAGTGGCATGGCCTTGGCAGTCACGAGTGGAAGACGGACTGCTACTCGAAGGCCCTCACTGAGGCTGGCGTGCAACTCACTTTCCTTCCACTTGTCAACGATGAATACAGTGTTATCGAAGTGCATCACTTGAACATTTCAAGTTATGCTTCAATCAAGTTGAAGGTCAATGATAATCTTCCTTTTTCGTAAGTGACCTGTAGATTAAAGAAAGTCAAAGATTTTCAGAGTAACAGTGGCTATGATCGGATTGCCTATGTCGTTTCCCGAAGGCGGTCGTTTCGAACTCTTTGTCCAAGGGCTTAACGCGAATGATAGCTTTCGCATCGGCATTGACTCACCACGCTCGGGACATTCATTCCCTTCTCGACTTGTTCGATATCAGTGTTGAACACATTGTTAAATTGCTGCAGCATTTAACTGATAAGATTTTGACTGAAAATTTGTCTACCTGTCGCCAGCAAAGAAAGATGTTGTGCTCTCGCGTGTTGTTCTCTTTTCTTTTCGGCACGTAAAATTATTCCGAGGCCGACGACGACAACGACGCTCCGGGTGTGCTGCGGAAGGAAAGCGCCGCTGTCTGGCCTGCGGATGAAAGGGCGCTTCGTGGTATTCCATAAAAGAGCACGTCCGACGTCGCACCCATCTGTACAGACGAGAGCGGCTTTTGTTGCACCCGCTTCACCTTTTCAGGTCTGAATGAAGCAAGGGTCAACGGGTGCTTCTTCTCGATAACGATCCCAGCCGTAATCATTGTACGTAGTCCGATCTCATACGGAGCTTTTATTTTATTTCCCCGTTTCAAAATGAACACATTCATACGGCGACCACAGACAAGGTAGCGCCGACAGAGTAGACGCGACGGAACGCGGCGATGCGAAGCACCGAGCCAGCCGACGTAAGTGTCTTCGTGTGACTCGAGCAGCAGAACCTTTCACAAATTAGATTTTAAGGCGCAAAACCGGTAGCCAGCATCTCGAGCGTTGCTGGTGGAGTAGATCGCCAGCCCTGCGTAGATGCAGTTCTCATCGCAGACGCCGTTCAGTTTCGTAATTGTGACTTTCACCTTCGTAAAGCCAGAGGCGGGCTGGAAAATGGTTCATCATATTTTTTCAGGAAGGCTTGCCTTGAACATGTAATTGCAGGTGCTGAGCGTGGTCGACACGGTGCCGTCATTGTTGTTCCCGAGAGTGGATATGGTGTAGGTCGTCGCTGTTCCCGATACCGTCACCGTTGCCCCGCATCCGGCTTGCTGAAAATGCCGAAGGATTTGGAGTTCGCACCCGATCGGTACAAGTTGCGCCGCCAAAGCCAGGCGGACAAATGCATTGCGAGCAGCTGTTGGGATTCTGCATGCCTCCATTCTGACAGGTCACTTTTGTCGTCCCGCAGCTCTTCGCTATAAGACTCAATCGTGGGTTTTGATTTTCACTAACTGAAGCAATTATAGAAGTTGTTGATGACGTATAGATCGCGGAAGGAGGGCGTTGGGTAACCTAGCGAGTATTGGTAGTTCGCATCTTTAGTCACAATGACAAGCTTGCTGTCGTCCCGAGCAAACCTACGGGAGCCTAAACGTTGGGAAACTAGACTCACGCATAGGCGTCGTACTGCATCACGGACGAGATGTCGAAGGGTTCGCTATAAGAGTTGATAGCCGACTGAGGCTCTTTATCGAATTGGTCAACGTATGACGCCTGAAACACATGGGCGCCAAGATGGGGAGACCGACCTGAACATTGTTGAGGTTGATCGTCACGTAGTTGTCGCGATCATAGCGAGACTGCTCATGGAGCAATCCCAACGCATGGCCGATCTCGTGTGTTGTCACATCAACCTTGAAGCAAATCTCATCCGGGATGTGACCTCACGTATTCGCAACCTTGACCGATCGACACCTCTTGCGTCCCTCCAATCATTCCAACATAGGAGTAGCAGCCATCATCCTTCAAAGTTTGAATTCTTCATCGCCTATTAAAAAGCACTCACAGGGAAAAATTTTAAGCGATTTGTTCCAGCGGTCGTCTCTTGGAAGCGAACACAGGTGTAGTTCTGCCAGAAGGCAATTCCTGCACGGATCGACGCAATAGCGGCGGCGTCTTGAACAATGCTCGAGGGAAATATTGAAACTTACTCAATGACTTGTCCAAACTATACGGAATTGTGCCGGGCCAGGGTGTGGCACTCCTCAAGACCGCCGTTCTCTTTACACGCGTGCTGTTGCTCTCATTGTCGCTGCTCACATGGTCAACATCGACAAGTGACTCCACTTGCTCTCTAGAAGACTTATTTCAGGTGTTCAAGCAAGTTCTCCACTGTGTTAGCGCAATGTCGGACTCAAAGAGGTCTTCGGAAGCATTATTCTTCAGGTTAATTTGAGTGACAGAATCGCCACTTGGGCGGAACTTGGAGCCGCGGATTTTCGCCGCTTCCTGCTCAATGATTTTATGAAAGAGAAAGCTTACTGTGATCCTCTGTTTTAGCTCCGCTTGCTCCGTCTCGTTCAAGTGTTGAAAGCGACGACGCAGCGACTCGCCCTGCCACTGTTTCCAATTGCGGAAGCGCTCGTGGGTCCCATTACGCCATTTACCGCGGAAGCGGCCAAGACGCCCTGCCGATCCGTCGGTTGAATTGCGGCCAGACGGGAAAGCCACGGCCAGCACGGCTAACACGGCTAGGAGGAGCGGGATGACGGCACGCATGCTCCAGATGAAGGAGAGCGGGGATGGCGCAAGGAAGTGAAGTTCCTCCACGGCTTCATCCCCGTCTTTTATGACGACCCCCCTGTTGACAAAGCGGAAAGACCTTTTCAGGTTCAAATGGCGGAGGTAACCTTTCCTGACATTTCTCCTCAACCAGTGCCGCCGACCGTTTTCTTGTTTTTACCCATCCGTCCGATGCACTTTGAGTTCAAACACACAAGGCACACCGTCAGTGTCATTTCGATCGCAAAGCGCGTGTCGCAGGCAAAACCACAAAAAGAGCAGGATGCTCGTCGTTAAATGGCAAGGCGATTTTTTTCGTTCAGCCTACATTGCAAGTGAAACCCTTCGAATTTGATCGAATCTTCTGTAGTGCTGCCAGGGGTGTTAAGCGGGCCGGGCCGGCCCGGGCCGGCCCTGGCCCGGCCCCGGCCCGGCCCCGGCCCACGCTCTAAAAATCGGCCCGGCCCTAGCCCGGCCCGCAGTTAAAATTGAGGGCCGGCCCGGGGCTGGCCCTTGCTTGAGGAAAAGCTCATGTTGTCCTGAAATGTCCCCTATAGCTCAACTTTTGACGCTTACAAACCCATCAAGCGCAGCTTACTGTTCACTTCTTCACAATATGTTAGCGTTGAAAACGTTTTTACGACCGAATGCGAACTGTTATTGCTGTAACTCCCTCGTTCGCATTGAATGACGGCTAGTTGAAACGCAAAACCCTCCACAAGACGCACTGCTTTTGATGTGATACACCGAGTTTTATTCTTCTCGTGCTTTCCACTTTTCATGAATGGCAAAGCCTCAAAAAATGAAACCTTCCTCGTTGTCTCACTTTGAGAGGAGGAACGTTTGAGCTACTTTGAAAGTTCAACGATGGAAAGCACGGGAGAAGCTAAAAACGGCGGTTTTCCAGGGTGAAAGATTGATAGAAGACTCTTAGCAAAGAAGTCAAGCATTGAAAAATATTTTTTCGATGAAATATTTGCGAAACTGTAGAGTCAGCTTTGGGCCCCGGGCCGGCCCGGGGCTGGCCCGGCCCGGGCCCGTAGCTCAAGCGGGCCGGCCCGGCCCCGGCCCGTGGCGGATAAAAAAGCTCGGCCCGGCCCGGCCCAAGCCCGCCGACAGAATGCCGGCCCGGCCCTGGCCCGCAGGCCCTACGGGCCGGCCCTTAACACCCCTGGGTACAACAATTGGCATTCTTGCCTTCCTCTGCAATGCATACGAAAAAATTCTCTAACGATTTTGTGATACCTCTTGGTTTATTTTATTTAAGGATATACGATTTCTCCTGAATAACAGAATGACTATGTACATGTTCACCATAACTTGGTGAACTCTTCCGCGTCCTCCAAGTGTTGTCGTTCTCGTCTTTCAGTTCTCTTACGAATATATCTACATAAATAGCAGCAGAAAGAGTGTGAATTAAGCAGAAGTTTCTCGTTAACCGGCATTCGCGCCCAATAAACACGGCTGAATCATCTGCACCTCTGAGTGCTAAAAGGGCCCTCAATCGGCATAAAACGGGACACCAGGCAACCTTGAGTTCATTCGAGGTCACCGTCTTCTCGCTGTCGAGGGTCTCCTGCTTCGTTTCTTCTGCTCCGTTTCTGAAAGCGTTTCTCCTGCTCCGTTTCTGAAAGCTAAGAAGTCATGGCCGATGTCGCCTCCTCCTCCTCCTCCGCCGCCGCTGCTCCTGCCGCCGTCTCCGATAGGAAAACCATCTCCCTGAAGACGAATGATGACCGTATTTTCGCCCTGCCTCGCAATGTCATCATCGTCTCGGGAACCACACCATGCTTCGAGTGATTTTTTCATATTTACTGAAGTTTTTAGGACCTGGGCGTGGACGAAGATTCCGACTTCTCCTCCGAGATCCCGCTGCCGAACGTGAGCGGTCCGATCTTCGAGAAGATCGAGGAATGGTGCCGTCAGCACAAGGACGATGCGCCCTATGTGCACATTGACCCGCGCGAGCAGCGCACTGATGACATCCCGCAGTGGGACCAGAACTTTCTCAAGGTTGAGCAGTCGACTCTGGTTGAAATTATTCTGGTTTGTTTGCTTCTTGTTTACGCTCTGATTACATATCTGTGAACAAAGGAGGAACCATAGGATTTAGGCGGCCAACTACCTTGACATCAAGCCTCTCCTCAACACCTGCTGCAAGATCGTCGCCAACATGATCAAGGTAGGGAAAAATTGAAAGATTTTAAGAAGAAATGTTCAGGGCAAGTCGGTTGAAGAGATCCGCACCACGTTCAACATCGAGAACGACTTCACGCCCGAGGAAGAGGAGCAGATCCGCCGAGAGAACGCCTGGTGCGAGGACTGAATTCCTGTGTACATTTCATGTAGTAAATTGGCTTGTGTGCTGAACCTAAATAAACGCTTGAAATAATTAGGAACTAATATATTGGCCGAACTCATAAAATCGAGGGAAAAAAGAAGAAACAGGCAATGCGCAGCTGATTCGAGGATGATGATCATCAATAATTAGTTACTGCATCAGCAGCTGCGCGAAACCCGTCCAACTCGCAGAAAGACAAAAGTACAACCACGTGAAAGTCTCAACATCCTGAAGTCTCCGCTGAGATCTGTTGAAAGATATCGGTGGCTTGGAAACTTGTGAGGCGATTTCTCAGACGGAGACAGATAGTGAAGAGTTCAAGTGACTGTAAGTTCAAAATAAAGGACTGAATTTCGTGAAGAGGATATCTCAAAACCTTTCGAATGACACGCACTTGGGGTGATTCAACCAACATAAGCTACTCGAACACCCCTCGCCCTACGGCAATCATCGGTCTTCTCTGCTTTAGCTTTCAACGTTACCGTTCGGTAGTGGACGTTGGTTGAAAATCGCACTCACACCGTCGTGCATGAAGCTGCAATTCATTTCTTACGAGCAGCTCTCTTTCCGCAACCGTGATCTTTCCCCCGTACTCCTGTTTTCGACATTCAATCTCTTCTCGCTTGTCTCAAGCGAATCTCGAAATACTACGCGTACTCGGCTATACTTCGGCCGAGAAAAACTGGGCGCGATTGAAATCGCCTCGAAGTCCTTTTGTCGGCCGTGATCATTGTGTGATGCGTTTCGACAACGTGTTGGCTTTCGGCTTATTGCTATTTTTGATTTTGTATATCTCTCGCGTCCACCATTTGATCCTCACGGTGGAGCTACCGCCGGTCAAGCCATTGGGAAGACCCATGATTTTGCATCGCTTAATGGTACGCACTTTGGAGTTATTGTTTTCGAACAAATGTTCTAGCCCGCAGCGGAATTTCGAACTGTCGGATGTGCGATCAACAAAAATATGCAAAGCATCGTCTTCCGTATAATGTGCTACCTGGCTGAAGGCAGATATCGAAACATTCCCGGCCTCGACTTTAACGATCACAGACTTGTGGTGAGCGAAGAATCTCTTGTGAAACTTTCCCTCACTTTTTGCAGCGGTAGGTCAGCTTTCCTTCTATCGCTTACAACGATTGTTCTCAGCAAAACTTGTCCCTGGTCCGAGCGGTACGCCACGCCGGAGGGCATTGCCATGAATATTAGCGACTATCGTCTGAATAATGGAAGCTGGGCTCACTTTGTCGTCACTCGGCATCCACTTGAACGTTTCCTCTCAGGATTTGCTAACCAATGCGACGACACCGGCGCTTACGTCTGGTTGAAAAGCTCTTTATGGCATATTTAACGATGGTTAGGGCAGAGACAGATCGAGAACGATGTTTGGGCTGTCGCGGCAATATGGCTTGTTATATTCGACGTCTTCATCGCACTCTTTTGAATGGAAGGCGGATTTCTGCTTGGAATCTGGCGCATTTCGCTCCTCAGAATTGGTAACGAATTGTTGAAGTGTTAAAAAGCTGTTAGGTACTGCGGAATGGACCGATGGTTTGGGAAGTTTTACCAAATCCGCTACGATGTGCACAATAAAACCGGAGTTCGTGATGAGATTTTAATTTTTCTGGAAAACCAAAAGGTGCGGCCGAAGATCGAACTGTGACAATTTAGGTACCTAAAATGGCATTGGATCACATTCGAGCACAGGTCACAGCAGTGAACTTTCATCCAACTCACGCATCTGGTGAGAGAGCCAAACTTCATTCATCTCAGTTTTTGCAGAGTTGGTAAAGAGTCTCAACAATGAGCTCGATTCAAATCCATTGCTGATGCGGCTTCTACAGGCAATCTACTTCTACGACTTCACATTGTTCAATTTCAAGAGGAAACCGGTTTTATAGATAATAAAGGCTGTTTTATGTTGTGGTTGGTGACGACTCAACGGCCCTATTTAGAACTTCTATTTGAAGCTAATTGCAAGCCGACAGTCCGGATTGGCGTTCGTCGAGTTGAAGCTGCTACTCGAGACATCCAGTGCCACTGGCATGCCAGGCTCATAAATCCTTTCGCAGTAAATGCTAAAAAACGATTCCTTCTTGCCAAATTACCAAATTTCAATGCGACCTCTCTATGCCTGACCACGCAGTGAAGACCTGCGTTGTGTTGCGAATGTCTGCGTACATGTTTACGGATCTCGATGGCGACATTCTCCTTGAGATTGCTTCCTTACTTGAGCCCCGCTTTGCCGTTCGCTTCGCACTCTCCTGCAAGCGTTTCAGCAAAATTCTTTGCGAAAATGTGATTCAAAACCAGGCTGCAGTCCGAATTCAGGTTTTAAATTCGGATGAAATGTGATGTTTAGGCATTTGTTCGAGGCATTCTTGCTCGCCGTCATTTTAAACTGAAAGTTGTGGAAAAGAGTCAAGCCGTCTACGTGGTTCGATCCTACTTTTTTCGTTACGTCGCTCGAAGAAATGAGGAGCAATCTCGAGCTGCGCTCAAAATTCAGGTAAAACGGCGATCTAACAAGCAGTCAAAGGATTTCAGTGCCTATGGCGTGGATACGCCACTCGACGAGGTCTTCTCGTCAAAGCTCCACCGGAGATTTCAACCTCTCCTACTTCATCGTGGACGAGGCTGACAGGCGGCATCAGATCAATGATTGATGATGCCCTTTGCCGTCTCGCCGTAAACAAACCATGCTTACGTCTGACGGCTCCCCGCACTCTCAGTGAGCAGTTCAAATGAATAAGAATCTTCAGATCGACTGATCGAGCAGTCCCCTGAGGGAGGCCTGCGAGTACGCCACGCGCCGTGGCGCGGTGAAACTTCTCGGCTTCGCGTTGCTGCAGTTGAGCAATTGTGGCCGGGATATCGAGACAGCACTGTCCGCGTATTCGGCGCTTCTTGCCATTCTTAAGGTGTCCTTAGTCCTTCTGCCAATTCTTTCAGACTTCGACTGGCCATTCAACCCTAAAAGCGGACGAGCTAGCGCCAATGTTTCTTCGCGCACTGACGACTTATCACATGGAACCGAAAATCGTGGAGGTCGCCGGTGAGGGTCTCCTCCTCCTGCACCAACTACAACCTTCTTCCAAAGGGGTCAGCATCCTCTCTTCTAATTTTTGCTTTCTAGTTTGAGAATGTGGATTTATACCTGAAGAAGCTTGGCAAGAAGATTGGACAGTGTGAAGGAGACCCGAGAGAAATAACTTTGCGCAAGCTCACCGAGGTCTTTCAGATCTCCATCTGACACGTGCCATCATTGCTTTTTGTGTGTATTTGACGAATTGTTGATGTAGACTTCTGCTGTTTCATGATCGACAAGATCCGCAACAGCTTTCCTATTTTAGCTTGAATGCTCGATCCAAAACATTGCGTGCCACTGAATGACAAACATGGAAGCGACTACGGCTGAATCAACGTTCGTGGCAACGTGTTCACAGATGTTTTCCGACAAATGTTCTGACAAGGAACATGAGGGCTTTTTTGTGTGACCGTTTACATAGAAATGTCTGTCAGTAACACTGCTTCGGTGTTCAACTAATATCTATCGCAGATGCACGATGAAACTTAAAACTGGGTGAGAAAGAGAGAGATGTACATATGATAGGACAGTGAGTTCTGGTGCAAAACCGTCGTTCTCGTTGTTGCCGACTGTCAGACTTCTCGATTCAATGACACGACACAAGCTACAGCGACCCATCGTGGATGTTTTCATAACAACCTCAGCCTCGTCAGCAGCTTCGTTCTGTCATCAACTGGGCTTAATACTTAAGCAGTGGGTCGTGATGAAGCGACATCAAGGAAGTGTGGCAGAGCTTCCAATTCAAGTACTTTCTTTCCTTTTCTGAGTATTCAAACGATTGCTTTAGAACGAAAAATGCTTCGCTGGGCTCTTCTCGTCTCACTACTGACCGTCGGCGCAAGGTCGAAACCGCTCCTGGCCCGATCTCTTGCGCAGGGCTTTGAGGCCTACGCCGGTGGAGAACAGCCAACACCGCCAACGGCCGATCAAGTTGTGGAAGGTTAGTTTTCCCGCGTAATGAACTACGAAGAGAGATTGTAGTCTTCAACCGCCTCAAGGAGATCTTGAATGGCAACTTCTCCATCCTCAATGGCAACGAAACCGCGATCAACTTCACCAAGATGATCGTCTGTAAGCGAAACTCTTTTTGTTGTTGAAAGATTGAAACTTCAGCGTCTATCCCGAAGATGTTCATTGATTTCGTCAACAGTGTAAGTGGAGAGACCATAATTTAGAAAAGAAAACTTTAGATCACCGAGGACGAACTCCGCAAGGTCTACCAGATTTCCATTGACAACAAGGAGCACCCTGACCAAATTGAAGAGCTCATCAAGGAACAGGTTCGGCAATCTTCTCCCAGCCCATTCTTGTTAGGTTCCGACATTCTACGCAAAGGTCGAGGAACTGAAGGCAGAGTTCCTTGCGGCTTTCGACAATATGGACGATGAAGAGGAGAAAACCTTCTGGGTTACGGTGTGTTTAGGGAACCGACAGGGACCGCTTTCAGCTTATTCAACAAGCCGAAGCGCTTAACGCAACAGACGGAAATGCAGGAAGGGCGTTGTGGCGAAGCGCAGTGGCACGCGTCCTTGCCCCTGGCGAGGCGGGTGAGAAGACTCGCGCTCAACTGGTGAAAGCCTTCCCGGAGCTGCAGAACCTCTTCGAGAGCGACTTCTTCAAAGATATACTCGAGGCCGCTCAGAAGAAATCGACACACAAACCTCATTTCTCAACCCCGTTTACTCTGAATTTCTGAAAGTGACTTGTCATTTTTACGACTTTGTCTGTGTGTGGCTGCATTGTACATGATTTTTCCGGCATATAAAATGGTCAACTTGTCTAATTGCAAGACTTGACAAAGTCTAAAATTCGGCATAAAGTCCATTTTCCTCACTAGATGACTCCGACAAGTTTCTTCTGTGTGTTTGGAGCTGCTGCTTCGTGTGTTTACATGTACTACCTTTAGCCACTTTGATTTCACGCCCGAGTTGTTTCATGCAGAGTTCGTTGTGTCACGTTGCTTTACGCGGAAGTTTACTTGTTTTGCCTTTCAAGCGTCGCAGCTGAAACCCAGTTATTGTCAACAGATGCAATTTTCAGCAGTAATCTTTCTTCATGTTTCTCTCATTGGTGAACGCGTAGCATCAGCCGTAGTTCACCAAGCCCACCACTTAATTGTATTTAGTTTGCAGAAAATGTTAGCGGTATTTTGTCTAGCGCTCACTGCTTCTTGGTAGACGGCTGGTCGCTTACTTCCGCGTTGCGCTCATAGCAAAGTGCGCTGCTGAGATGCACACGTTTCCCGTTTGAATGAGCGGCGCCCTGGACGAATTTTATCCAGCTTTTTTCGACGTTTTTTATCCGATTCATGGCACTATGAATGCCATTGGAACTGTGTACATTTTAACGATAATTTATACTGAACGGAAGCTGCTCCCTTCAGTCCGATTGCTTCTTTTCTGCACTCACGTAAGCCTACGCACTACTGGAGGCATTGTTTCAGATTTGCTGGTTTCTTTTCCATTTTCAAATGGAAATTTTTGTCAGACCGATGATTGTTTTTGTTGGCGAGAAGAAAGTTCTGGCGGTCAGCACAGGAATTGCCGCTCACGGGATAAACGACGGACGCATAGCCATAGTAAATTTATTTTGCTAAAATTTATTTTGACAGTTTGCCGTTATTCTAAACTTCCTCGCTGCATTGACTTCCAACTCAGTTATGCTATTCTGGAGGGATTATTTTGTTTATGAACTTACATTGGACAGAAACTTCAAAGTGAGGGCCTGGTAAGTGATACACTTGCTCGATGTTATAGAATAAGGTTGACCTACACTGTTATACTAATTCTGTTTCTTTTGAATGTTGTCTGGTTTTGGAATGGGTTTGACAACCAAGAAACATCCAAGCAAGCTGTCGCTACTGTTAATTATACGTGAGCTATTGAACCCCTTCATGAACTCTTCCCCAGAGATCTCTCTAGCTTGCCAATAGCCTCTTTTGGCTACAGCTCGTCTCCTTGGGCTGCATTGGCCATCTATGGGGCCGGTACCACCGCAGCAATAGGCGCTATGATTAATGTTGGAAGCGCTACGCGTCACATATTTTGTCTCGGCAAGACTCGCCAACAACAGTCGCAGATCGAGCAGCACTCTCAAAGCAAGCAATTAGCCGAACAACGCCTTCATTCGGTGGCATTATTAGAAGATTTCGCCATATTTCTCTTCATTGGATTGCCTGTTCTTTATGTGGCAGTTCTTTATTTACATGGAAAAAGTAGTCCGTGTAAGTGCATAACGAAAAAGTCGAATGAAATTCTTTAGGGTTCTACTAGTTGTGCTCGGTAGCACAATGTGTACGTTTCCACTGTCTTTTTTTTCAAACGATATTTATTACAACCAGCGGCGCTACGCGCCACTGGCGCATATACCGGTGACTACACATCGTGTAGACCATTGCCTCTCGCCTTCTCCTCTCCCCGGACGACAGGAGCTGCGTAGAA
>JAQIXL010002354.1:0-13391 GCA_034700245.1 Poikilolaimus oxycercus | reverse complement strand
ACACTCGTCGCTCCCAAAGCGACCGACTGAATCTGGTTGAAGGGAGGGGAGAAGCGAACCTTCCGTGGCTCCTTCTCCTTTATCACCTTGACGAACTCGCTCATCGTGCCTGCCGAGAGGGAAGACCTGGTAGCAATGACCTCGTAAGAGATTTTAATTCCTCATTTCCTTCATTCTATTTGAGGGAGTTTGAAGGAAAGCAGCACGTCGATGTAGACCTTGGCTATTGCTTCCAGAATTAATCTTCACGAGACGTCAGCACGAAAGAGTTCAATCTTTTCTTACTCGTTGTCGCCGGGCGACGGCGATGTCCTCGTCGTCGTCGATCACGAATGGCGAGCGCGTCATGGCGGCTGCCCTCGGCGGTCTCGCCAACACCACCTTCAGTGAGTTGTGAGGAGGTCTCTGTTGAAGAGAGCAGCAACGCCGCTCGACGTGGTCAAGGTGCGCATGCAGCAGACGACGAGCTTCGGACGAGGCACCTGCTCCCTCTACCACAACGCCCTCACGGCCCCGCCCTGCCCGTCTTGCCGTCAGCCGACGCTGAAGTTGCCCTGCGAGTGGTACCTCCAGCCCGGCTACTACAACGGCATCCACGACGCCTTCACCAAGATCGTCCGTCACGAGGGCATCGGCACGCTTTGGAGTGGCTACGTGCCTGCCACGTCTGTCCTCCTTGCAATCAAAAGAGGGAAGGAGTTGAAGGATTCTGACGGTGCCGGGCGCGGTGCTGCAGTACGCGACCTACGACGTTCTCATGGAGAAGCTGCGACGGAGCGGCGAGAAGTGGTGGCAGCCCATCTTCTCGGGGATCATCGCGCGGAGTCTCGCCGTCATCGCCGCGAATCCAGTCGAAATCATTCGCACCAAACTACAAACACAACGCATTCCCACCTCTGGTCCCTCTCCCTCTCCCCTCTTCAAGACGTTTCCCTGCAGAACTTGGACGGGCGGTGGCGGCGCAGTTCAGGTCTTCGGGCTTCCGTGGTCTGTGGATGGGTCTGGGGCCGACGTTGTTGCGCGACGTGCCCTTCGCCGCCATTCAATGGGGCTCCTTCCAAGCCTACAAAGACGCGTGCGTTGCCCGCTACGGCTACTTGCCAGCTGGACACTCGTTCGTGGCGGGCGCCATCGCCGGCATCCTCGCCTCCTCCGTCACGACGCCCTTCGATGTGGTCAAGACCCGGCAGCAGGTCCTCCTCCCTCCCTCAGTCATTAATTCGTGCAGGCCCTTCTCGGCATGACGAGTCGCACGCCCTCGCTGTGGGCCGTCAGCAAGCAAATCGTCGCGTCGCATGGCTGGCAAGGCCTCTTCACCGGTTCCTTCTATATCCCCTTGATTAGCCTCCAGGCATCTCTCCACGCATTCTCCGATGCGCCGTCGCGATCGCCATTGCGAACGGCTCGTACGACTTCTGGAAGCGCTTCTTCCTGAAGAGACGACGAGCCTCTTCCAACTGAATAAAGAATGTCAAAGGAATTCCTTGATAAGAATTGAGAACACTAGAAATAGCATGTTGATGTCCTCGATCAAAACCTCTCAAGATCGGTGCAAGAAGTCCGAGCCACGTCTGTTGCGCAATATTGGTGCACGCCTTGTCTCATCCTTGGTGTTTATTGCCCACCGCATTTTTTTCTCATTGGCGGGTTCTCTCTTTTTGCTTGTTATTGCTTCGATTCTTCCCGTATTAGTTCGGGTTCCTTTGGCTTATTTACCTTCATGTCGATTTCTAGCGCGCATTTCGCGATATATGACAGCCACGCCGATTTCCCTTACTAAACCCGAGATTATCGGTGTTTTTTAGAGTCTTCATTTTCGACTTTCATGGCTCCGTTCCAAAGGCGAGCCTACTTCCTTGCCGGCCTCACCGTTATCACTTTCACGGCCGCCGCCTGCTTCGCCTTAAATATCGGCTACAAGGTCAAGGTATGCATATTGTTGTTCTTCCTCTGCTGTTGTTGAGAGTTGAAGAAGATTGCTTCTTTGATGCATCGTTTTTTTTTCAGCGATACAGCAACCGAATGCCGTATCATCTACACCAAGAGATGGAAGATTTCCTCGACGCCAAGGAGAACGCCCTCGTCGCCGCTCCTCGACAACGACAAGAACCACAACGATGAAGAACTGTCTGTATGACCTTTCCAAGTTGTTTCCTTTTGTATAGCCTAGTCTGTGAGTAGTTCCATCTCAATATCATAATACGAGGTTGGTAAACATTAATTGAAAGTGAAAATGTTGTTATTTGAGAGGAGAGGAAGTGATGGAGAAGAGCCGGAGCTTGAGGGGCGGCTCGTGGATCTCGGGGCCCGCCACGTGCAGCACGTTGCGCAGCTCACCGTTCGTTGTTGCCATCACACGGGCTCTATAATATGTCGGGAAGCTGTTTTTGTTGAGAACCTGAGTCGTTGATCGAGCACCCAGTAGCCGTCGACGACGAAGCGATACTCGTGATGGCCGAGGGGGAGTCCGATCCGAAGTGTCCACACTTCGGGGCGCTCGTGATGTCGATGCATCGACAGCAGCGTCGACCAATTCAGCCAGGATCCCGTCACGAAAACCTTTATCCTCTGTAGTTACTCTAACGCTGAGACTCGCACAGCTTCGGCGTTCGGAGCGTAGAGCTTGAAACGGTATTCGCATGTGACGCAGTGGTGATGCGGGTAAGACTGATCGAAGTTGAAGCTTTCTGACTGAAGCTTCTAGTGGGAATAAAGAAGTATTGAAAACCCTTGGCGGGCTAAGCCATTGCCGCAAGTCGAAGAGGATGACGATGATGTGCTTGCCGGCGAGACGCCAGAAATGCTCGATCTGACGGGAGATGTGGGTAACGAGGGGAAAGGGAAACCTGGAAAAAGATGTAAGTGGCGAGGGCTACGAAGCCGACGAGTTGAAGACCACTCGAGAGGAGCGGCAGCAGCGAGGCGAACGCTGTCTGCAGCATCGTAGAAAATGAAAGAACTCTTTTATTCAGAGCGAGAGGATCTTGGAGAGAGATTTGAATGTCTTCGGGAAGGATTTCATCTTTGAAGGTGTTCGATGCTCGAGGGCCGCCTCGTAGAAGCATCGCGACATGCCGCCAAAGACGTCGAGACAGGCGAGATACTCGAGGCTGACGGACACCGACGTGCGTGGACGAGGACGGCAAAACACCAAGCAACTGAAAAACGATCTCACGAGAAAGTTATTGCCCAAGTTGTTTTAGCTCCCTGATACAGTTCAAATGAAAGAGCGAAAAGGCAGAGAGTAGATGCAAACCGTTCTTCGGCGCGTGTCGTATGAACTCCTTTTGACCGACAACACTCTTCGTGGTTCAAGTCCATCGTTGCACAGAAGTGAACATCGGCGAGGGCCATCGCTGGACACCCCGACTGACCCATGAACGAGTCCTCGAGCTGAAACTCAACTTTGCTTGGGCTTTCACTCTCCACTCACGGCTCTCTTCGTGTATCGTCCATAGTGGCATTTGTTGAGACAAGCATCAGGGAGCATCTTCTCCATGCAGCAGGCGAGGAACCGAGAATTCGGATCACTCTCCTTCACCATTGAGAGGGGACGGTCTTCACAAAGAAACATTCTTCTTCTGTTTTCGCTCACCTTTATCACGATTTGAAGGCTTGAAGGGTACGAGAGCCTGTGAGAGGTTGCCAGACTCGTCGTACAGAATTCCTTCCTGCAACACATTGAGAGGAGAGGAAGAACCAACGAGATCTTGAAGAAGAGTGGACTGAGCTGCAGCAGCGCGAGCACAGCCGTAGATGCCACAGGCATAGCCGGGGGAGCACTCCTTCGGCACGCAGTGGACGATGGGAGGAGGGAAGGAAAGGGGAATGTCGATTGACAGACACTGAAATATGTACGCACATGATCACTTGTCCCCTCATCAAAAGACGAAAACGCAACTTCATTGGGGCGAAATTTCGAATCCGAATTTATATTGACTGTGAAACCGTGCAAGTATCCTTGCAAGAAAACTCACCGCCATTAAGAGATCGAGTTGTGCAAGAAGACCAGAAGCTGCAACGAAGAAGGTTCTCCACATGGAGAGGAGTCTGAGAGGGAGAGGAGGCAGAAGATCCGGGAAGAACACCGCGGACGACCTCCGCAATCCGGCTCGGAGAGTTCGTCGACTGCGACGACGACGGCGAAAACTGCGGAACAACAAATTTTCGACGATCCTCATGACTTCCGGCACAGAAAAAAAGGCTAGTGAGAATAGAAAACGATCGAAGAACGAAGAGAGGAGGAGTGGTCATCTGCAAAGGATCCGCAAGAGGGACCTCTCCTTCTTTCTGTTTGTCCTCTTCTAGCATGTTCGGTCCTTCAAAGTGCAGCATTGCAGGAGACCGAAATGCTTGAGAAGGTTCAAAGAGATTCTCTCGACGTGATATTTCGCAGTTCCACTCACTCTACTTACAAAGTTGCATTGCAGTGTGCGCAGTAGTTTCAGTAGCGAGCATCTTACCTCTCACTCGGATTACACCTTATCGATGGAGATAAATCTGGAATTGGGCGTCGAGTTGCTATGGATGAGGGGGGAAGGCCGTTCATCAAGGCGGCTGTCTCTTCAAAGGGCCGAACTGATGCCTCTCGCACCTCTCAGCGACTAATTGGGAGCGCCTGCTCCACCTCCCTCACAAGACTCGAGCTTCAACTTCTTCCAAGGTTCTTCTCCAATCAAAATCTCGTCACAACGATGTCCGAGAGGAGGAAGGCGACTCTCTTCTCCCTTGCATGAACTCTAATCCTTGTCGGGTCAATGGCAGCCAGCCCGTCAGTGTCTACAAGCGCAATCGAGCGTTCCAATTGCTAAAGCCTCCTCGACTCCTTCGAGTGGCCAGTGCAAGCCAGCACTTCGCCGTTTCAAACTGCTCACATTCTTCTTCCCCTGGAATTGTCTTTACTAGGAGTGCGCCAGTGCTGTTCTTCTTACAGTCAACAAAGCCTAACAAGAGAATCCCAACAGTTTTATATTTCACACCCACAAAGAGAGCAAGAGGGCCGAGAATGACGAGGTCTTTGTGGAGAAGCGGAAGGTCGAGGGAAATTGAGGGCTCGCGCCTTTGTTCGCTGGGCCCTCACCTGGTGCTTTTCCCCTCTCACCGCAAGTCAACTGCTGATTGGACGAAATTCGAGGCGTCGAGAGTGCGCCAAAAGCGGGACGCCGTTTAACCCTCACCCCTCCTCCTCCCCCTCCCTCCCTTCTCCTTCCCGAGTCTCCCCTGTCCACCCGCCACTCACTGAGACTCTCCTTATGTTGTGTGTCTTTGCAAGGCGACCCAACACGGCGATCACTATCTTCATTTGGGCATCCCCCTCTTCTTGTTGCCGCCAACAGTCGAGACTCTCCTTCACGATCTGTGCGTGGAATGCTTTCGTGGGAAACTATGCGCTTTTTGTCGCCATGCTGCTGTTATTGCCATTGCTCTTCCTCTGAGAATCTCGGAAAGGTTCGATTTGAGTACAGTCTCGATATTGCGCCGCACATAAAACAGCTGTATTCTATTGGAGCTCACTTTGTTAGAATCTGGGTAACTCGAGTTGAAAGCAGAATGTCCAAGTGGCGACTCGCCCTGACCGGCCCGGCTCGGAGACGGAGGACTCGCCGTCAAACTCGATTGCCGTGACTGCGAAGGAGGGCGACTCGACTCACATCAGCTGCTTCTTTCCCCTTTTCTGGCCCTTCAATACCAAAAATGGAATCTGTCTAAAGGATTCTCAGCCATGAGAGATTTGTCAGTGCAGACATCTCCCCTCCAAATGAGCATTGTCTGCCTTCTCGGCGAGGAGGCGGGGGCAGCTGCCTCCACGGAGGAGTCCATGGGAGCGCCTTCTCTTGGCGCGTGTCTCATCCTTTCTCTCTTCCCCTTCTCTCTCCACGATGGAAGCGCCGGGTGTCCGTGTCGCGGCCCGTTGTAAACTCGGCGTTCATACGTTCCATGGACGTCGTCCGTCTCGCTCCTCCTTGTTTTTCCTCCCTTCGACCATTTGTCACTTTCCCCTTCAAGAGACCGAATTCATGACCATGTCCATTGACCACGAGGTTCCCTTTCTTGGTCTCCCTTTCCTTCGAGACTTCTCAGGTCGGTTGCAGTCTTTCCGGAGTGTGGATGGCGTGGAGAAAAAGTGACTCGCTGTCAAATCGAATCTTCTGCCGCACGCCGCGCCTTCTCCTCCTCGAGTTTCGTCGCGGACCTTTTACCCTTACGGCCTCCTTCCCTCTCCTCTCCCTTCTCTATGCAAATCCGTGAATCGTGACGGGGAAGAGGAGAGGGGGAATCCGACTCCGCAACGACATCATTAGATCGGCTTCGCGCCTCTTCGTCCAGAAGAGAGACGAGGAGAGGGAGACGAGACGATCTAACGACCGCCGTGGTGGTCACTCCCGCAATTTGAAGACCCAGCCCTAGAGGAATACTCTCAAAGACTGAACCTCTCGATCTAAACAGCATGCTTTGAACCAACGCCTTTTCACTTGGATATCAGACGTTTCCATCCATCTTCGTGTTATTGAGTGCGATGGAAGGACCTAGCAAAAAGCGGCGACTAGAAACGGCCAGGTGCCAGTTGTTGATTCGAATTGATCTGTCTCTCTCTCTCAAGGCTCTCTGAAGGCGCTTCCAATCCAGCCTTCTCTCCTCTTGGAGAAGCGATTGTCGCCGCGGCACTTTTTTCTCAGCGTCGTCGTCGTCTCCTTCAAAGAATTGGCTTAAAAGCGGTGGTTTCCGGTGGCAGGCCGGGCTTCTCCCCCTCCTTCCCTTCCCCTTCCCCTCCTTTCTCCTCGAGGTTCGCCTCCTCCTAAAAGGAGCACGGGAAAACAGCCCCCAATAGCCGCGTGGAGAAGGTCCAGAAATCGGGAAGAGAAGAAGGCCCGCTTACTCAGCTGCATGTTCGAGGAAGACAAGAGTGGACAAACACTGAAGAGGAACGGTCAGAGGGGAAAGGGGGAGGGGAGTTCGTTTGCGCAGGTAATCGGCATTAATGAAGAGGGACGAGGGAGAAGAGGCAGGCGAGGCTCCGTTTCTTGCCTCTTCGCCCTCTCACTAATGCGTCGAGACAGTTCCTTGAGACTCCAAGTCGGTCTTCTCCCTTTCCCTCTCCCTTTCCCTTTTCTGGAGAGTCTCACTGGATGGATCGTTTTGTGTGCAGTCGACCGTTTCATAGCAATTATTTGAAAGTTGAACATTCCGGTCTATGTTATCTTCATCTGCTGCTGGACATTATCACCACTTCGATCACTGTTATTCCCTTCAACTCCTCTAGGCTTGAAATCTGGTTCTTCAAAGTTCAACCAAGGTTCTCCTCTGCAAAGATTTTGCCCCCTTTCCAATTCTATCTTCTTCTTCCCTTCTCGTGTTTGAATTGCCATTCCCGTTGAGGCTTTTGTTGCGTCTCCCCTTCTGACCTTCCCCAACTCCCCTGGACGTCTCTTAATTACAGTCTCTTGTCCCTTCTTCTTCAACATACCCTCTCCTCTCCTCTGCCAGCTCCCAGCACTGTACATTGTTTGCTCACGCTCCTATCGCTCTCTTCGAGTTTTTCGTTGTCGCGTTGCCGCGTCTGATCATGAAAGTCAAGTCAATGTTTTTGTTATAGTACTGACACCGTGACAGATTCCCTCGAAGAAGAGAAAGATGGTTTCAAGAATAAAGCGAAGATGAAGTCGTCGATCGAAGGAGAAAGTCGCCTCGACGATGAGGCCGCTGAGCCCTGCCTCTCCGTCTCCTTGCAGCATTCCCTTCAAGGTGAAGATTCCCACGACTGAAATAGGTTTCAGGGAGTGCCGCCTCACAAGAGACTCAAAAGACCGACTGCACACGGGTTTGTTCCTTCTCCGTAAAAGTTGAAAACGTCTTTAGGTGTGCGTTTTGATCATTTTGTTCTTCTGCATCTTCTCGTTTGCCGTCTTCGCCGCTTTCTTCATCGGTCACTGGTTCTCGGAATGGCGAAGGGAACAGGCGGCCAATGGTGCCGCTGCCTTGGTTTGTTCCTCCTTCCCCTCCACCTTCAATGCACAAATGTTCCTAACCGCTTGACTGTCCACTCTTTAGCTAACCTCCACAGTCCGCGTCCCAACGTCAACGTCCCGAATGACCACTCTGAAAGCGTCTTCCACGAAAAGCACAACATCTACAGTATCTCAAGAGCCGTCACTGACTACACCACCACCGGCTGCCAGTCTGTTACAAATCCGCAACGAGACTCACAAACCAAAGGTGCTTCCACTGACCCTCTTCGTGTTACAGTATCCCTCTGACTGCAATTGAGGATTTCGTTTCAGGAACGACCAAAGAAGTTCACTCTAGCCGACGTGAATCCGCCTTCACTCGATGGTTATGAACGAGAGGTCTGGGAGATCTGGATCTGGATCGTTTAGGTTCTTGTGCATTCGGGGAGAAGAGCGGAGAGGAAGAAGGACACTTTGCTCGTGCCTCTGCCTTCAGATGTTCGACCCGTACATTACGATCTCAAGGTTCTCTTCTTTCCCCTTTCTTCCTTTGTCTTCTCTTGTTCCAAAACGAGCATTTGTGGAAGAACAAAGCGTGTTTCTATGGAGAAGGAAAACATAATTGACGTCAAAGCAGCATAAAGAGGGACAGAAAAAGAAGAGACGAGAGGAAGAAGAGGGAAGTTGCAGATGGACTTTACACGATTCACGGGCGAATTCATCTCGGGCAATGCGACCATTCACATCGACGCCTATGGGAATTCCACTCTTGATGAGGTGAGAAGGAGAAGCTGAGAAGACTTCCTTCAGATTCTTTTCCATGCTGGGCCTGGATTGAAAGTGGAAAGGATTCGATTGAAAATGAACGGTTTGAGAGACGGAGCGAGTTCAGCATAAGAGTTTAGGAGCAACAGTGAAGATCTCGTCAGCCAAGGCCGAAGTGGCAAAGAAACTCATCAGGATTCAACTAATTGAGAGACTCAAGAAAGGAAGGTTCGTCAGAAAGTGAACATGCTAGCTGAATTAAAATTAATGCTCGCTGAGCGACTGGTAATGCACTCGCAAATTACAAATCACTTTATTACCGCGTTGAAAGGGGACATGAAGAGCAAGGAGCCAGTTGCAGATACGTGTTGCACATCGACTACCACACTCACATCTGCCGAGAGCACAGCGACGGCGTCCATTGCTTTCGAGAACCTGTGAGTCTCTTCTCCTCTCCTTATGTCTCTGAAGGACAACACGACAGCGTTGATCTCGAGCTTCACGACGAAGTTCGAGCCGGCCCTCGCTCGCTCCTTCTTCCCCTGCTTCGATGAGCCCGCCCTCAAGGCCACCTTCAACATCTCCGTCCGACATCCGAGTCGGCAAGTTCCCCTTCTCTTCTCTTATAGAAGAAGTTCAGATTCACGGTTCTGTCCAACACAGAACCAATAGAACTTCGACGTTCCGAAGGAGTCACGACGACAAAGTTCGCCGAGACTCCACCCATGTCCACATATCTTGTCGCCTTTGCCGTCGGTGAGTCGAGGCTCTTGAAGAGTGGAGAGAGGGTATTCAGGGGAGTTCCTTCGCCTGGAGATGCGCACGGATCGCAATATGCCGTTGACTGTTTGGACTCTGGCTGAAGACTTCCTCGCGGCGAGATTTGCAGCCAACTTCTCGCCCCTCATCTTCGATCGTCATGAAGAGGAATTCGAGGTTTTAATCGTCGAAGAAGTTGATAGCCGAATTGATTGTTAGACGGAGTATCCTCTGGCAAAGATGGACTTCGTGGCGGCGAGGAACTTCCCAATCGGGGGAATGGAGAACTGGGGACTGGTCGTCTTCGACAAGGGAAACCTCCTCCTCGACTCTTCTCTGGAAGGTGTGGAAGTCTTCCAGGGAAGAGTGTTCAGATCACGCGAACATGTCCGTGGACCGAACCTTCAGCGAGTATCGAATCGAGAAGATCATCACGCACGAGATCGCTCATCAATGGTAAAGGGTCGAGGCCTGGCAAGCGTCGGTTGAGGTTTGGCAATCTGGTGACAATGCGAGACTGGTCGGAACTCTGGCTCAACGAAGGCTTCGCCACTTTCTACGTCTACGAGTTCCTGCAGGTTTGAATGAAGACTGGGAAGAAAATGTTGAAGGAGGAGCATCCCCATCTGGCACGACACGAGTACTACTCTAAACTCTCGCAGCTTGTTAGGAAGCAAGTGAGTCAGAGTGTTTCCTTCATTTCCATAGAGTCATGCTGCACCCCCGCTTGTGAATTGCGTTTGCAAATCGGTGAGGACCGTTACAAATGCATTGAAAGCGTAAACTTACGGGCTGAACTTTTTCAGTCTGGCGAGGAGCCTGTGGCGCTGGTACGCGAACTGTCGACTGAAGGAGATGTCGAGGGCTCTTTCCACACAACAAATCTCTACACGAAGGGAGCTGTCATCGTCACCTCCCTCACTCGTCTTCTCTCCGACTTCGATTTTCGAGCCGGTGTCCGAAGGTGTTTTTTCCTTCCTCACGGGAGTCTTGCAGATATCTCCGAAAGAACTCCTTCCGAGCTGTTGGTCGAGAGGACTTGTGGGCTTCGATGCCTGCCTTTGCTGATCACGGAGCAGAAAATGTGAAGTTGGCAGATGTGATGGAGTCCTGGCTTCTCAACGAGGGAATCCCCGAGGTCATCATCAGGTAGAACAGAAAGAAGAAAAGAAGACAACTTCTAGTCGGGATTATAAGAACGACATCATTCGAGTGACACAGAGACAGAGTCGAGCCTTTCGATATCGAATCTTCCTCGCCGATGTTCTGCCAAAGGATGAAGCTGTGTTTGAAGAGGAAGGCAAGATCAGCGAAGTGAGAACGAAGAGGAGTATTTCGGCCAAGAAGACTGACCCGCCGACACTGTATGAGCATCTAGGTAGAAAGAGGCTTCAGGGAGACAACGACGTTGGCGCAGTCGGATCTTTCGGAAGCGACTCCATTCAAGGACGAGCTCTTCGATGATCTCCCTGAACAATATGTCAAGCAGATGGAGAAAAAGAAGAATCGAAAGAGGAAGAAGGTTCGTCTTTTTTGCTTTGACAATGAATGTCTGCAGGGTCGTGGACATCGCCAAAGAGGCCAAAAACGAAAGAACCAAGAAGGCAATGGCCAAAATCGGACACGAATAGCTGTTGGAAAAGGGGAAGAAGCTCGACGACCGAGACGGATGCGAGATGGAGAGCCTCTTTGGTCGATTCCCTTCAGTTACATGTTCGGATCGACGAGAAGCGCCGAGGGACAGGTTCATCCTCGTTGAGGGAGAATGAAGAAGGTGCAGGTGGTGCGCGAGTTCTGGCTGCACAATCGAAGTGTGAGCTTCGCTGACGTCGAGCTGCCCTCTTCTGAACCCCTTGTGGCAAATCCAGAATGGGACTTCGCTTATCGAGTCAACTATGATCTCAGCAATTGGAAGCTTATCGCTAGACTGGTAGGGCAAGCCAATCTTCACGAGAGCTTTTCAGCTGCACCGTAACCCAATAGAGATCCCGGCGAGGAGTCGCTGGCAGCTGATCGTCGATGCGGAGACTTACCTCGCCCAGTCGGGAGTCCCACAGCTCTTCGTTTACCTTCTTGGTTATCTCTCCCGTGAACCTGTTCGTTGTTCTCTTAAAAGCTTTCAACGAGGGAATTCAGGATTTGGGAGTTGCCCTTGCTGGCTTAGACGCGGTCTATCGTCTTGTCGACGCCTTCAAGGGCACATCAGCCAACGCGGCCCTCCTCACTTACTTCGCCCCTGTTGTGTCTCACCTCGACGACCTCCTCGTTACCACGCAAAGCGACCCTGAAATGGTCTCGACAAGCCTTCTTCATATCTTCAATTTTCAGGCGGCCTTGTGGTTAGTGGAAAGACCCCGATTAACGATGCTCTACAAACTCCGCTGTGCCATGGGTCTGCCATCTTGTCAAGTCACCGAAATGGTAAGAGAATAAGCTTGCAAGAGGGATTGTTCAGGCGGAGAGATGGTTGAAGTATCCCTCGTCAGCATCGGGCGAGGTCTATCTCCAATACGCCGCCGTCTGCCACTTCCTCTTCACTGAGGCTTCACCTCAAGAGGTGGAGGAGCTGCATAGCATCAAGAATGATTTGCAGGCGGGCGTCCTTCGAACACAACTACGATCGAGAGGAGCAGATTGGGTGGTTGCTGCTCAGATTGCTTCGTGCACCAAAGAGGTCAGCCTTGCTGGTCACTTTCAGCGTTGAACCATTTCAGAAGGACATCCTGGAACTAGCTGCTAGCCAGGTTGTCGCAACGAGGAATGCGGCCATCTTCGCCACAGTACTCCAGGTGATTGAGATCTTTGTGTTCCGACCTCAAAACAGAATGACTACTCCCTGCACTACAATGGACATTATCGAGAAGCCCTTTGGACGGCGATTGGAAAGTTGTCGGAGAGGGAGAGGACGCTTCTTTTCTCGACGGCCGCCGACACTCCGACACCCGCCTCGCTCTTCCTTCTGCACTCCGTGAGAACAGTGAAGGAACTCGATCAGGTCAGGCAACTCTGGAAGTTCTAGAACTGATTGAATCTTCAGGTTCGAGGTCTGATCCCGAACTGGGGCTCGGTGATGTCGGTGCACATCGAGTTCCTCGACCGAAGTCTCCGATGGCAGGAATCCGCTGCAGCCGGTCCTCTCAAAGACTTCCTTGTTGACTCAAAAATCTGATCCTTTCCCCTTTGTATCGGACAAAACGTGTAGGTGAAGTTGAAGAGAGAATTGTTCAAATCAAGAAGCTTTCGATTGCTTTAACTCCCCTTTCCTTTGTTCTCTTGATGTTTGTCATGAAATGCAATTCACTCAGGGCACCACGGGACTCCTTCGCCACTACATAACTTTATTCTCTTCGTCTTCAACTTCCTTCTGTTCTTCTCCAATCTAGAACTCGCTGTGATACTCCTCCATTTATCGTTTCTCTCAAGAGACCAAATAATAAAGTGTGAGGCACGGAACGGGACAATTGACATGTCAATTTAGTTGCCGAAAATAGTAACAGCTGAATCCGCTGAGCCACCAAGCTGGAGCAATTTTAACACGGCAGAAAACGCTTTCGGAACCGGCTTTCGACACTTACCAATATCCCTTTTTGAGCTGAAGCCGTTTTCAACTACAACTGCGCCTCGGAGGTCTTGGTTTTCCAGGCAAGTCCCTCCTTTCTTCTCTTCCCACTCTCCCTTATCCTCAAGAGAAGTAGAAGAGGAGAAGGTCTTTTCATGATATTTGAGGAATGTGAATGACAGCAAAAGCTTATTCGTACAAGGAAAATGCTGGCGGGCAGCGGCGTTGCCGCTCTCTTCGGTCTGCTCCTCGGTAAGTCTTCAAGACCTCAGCTCAACTTGAATCCCTCTGCAGTGCTCGCGACCTTCGCGTGCTCGAAGAAGAAGCAGAAGCGACAGGAGGGCAGCATGGCGACGCCCCTC
>JAQIXL010002353.1:0-13394 GCA_034700245.1 Poikilolaimus oxycercus | reverse complement strand
GGTTTATCGGCATGTCGCAGACATGACTCTTCTTCGACGTCGTGAGGATGATCTGAGCGCCGTGACCAGTACGCTGAAATGATTATTCAAGTCTCCCTCTTCGAAATGATTATTCAAGTCCTTCTTATCGCTCTTATTGGTGATGTTCTCTCACTCGATGAAGAAGAAGAGAGTTCGGTTGAATTGTCCGCGCACGCCTCATGTATCGAGTGCATCTGCAAGGTGGAGTCGGGCTGCAAGCCGGTAGGATGCCATATGGATGTAGGGTCGCTGTCTTGCGGCTACTTCCAGGCTCGTTTCTTTCTTCAAAACGAGAAATCTTCTCCAATTAGATCAAGAAGCCTTCCTATATCGACTGCGGTATGCCGGGACGCAAGAGCGGGGAGTCCATCACGACGGCGTGGAAGCGATGTGCTGACAATTACCACTGTGCAAAGCAGTGCGTGGAGGTTGGGAATGCCTTCTCGATTCAAGTTTTAGGCCTACACTAAGCGCTACTCAAAGGGCTGCTCGGTCAAGGGTTGCCAGCAGATGGCCCGTCTTCACAATGGAGGACCAGCCGGTTGCCGAGAGTCGGCCACCCTCGGCTATTGGAAGAAAGTTAAGAGTTGTTGTGGATGTAGCTAAATGCTTTTTGATGACTCTATTTGTTTCTGTTGTTACAAAAGCTCTTTACGGTTGTGTTGCCGGGAGAAGGAGAAGGGGCTCCTTCTTATCCGAAAATTGCGTTCGTGCAAACTCTTCATCACCGAACAATCGAAAGCCATGTCATCGTTCGTTCACATAATCTTATTCCTTCTCCTTTATCAAATTCTCATCTCACCGTTTCTTCTTCCACCAAATTGCTTACGAGCGACCGCAAGGCGTCAAAAAGCAACGCACATTGTGCATAATAAACAAGTCTGCCGCTTCTTCTTCTTCAGGCTGGAAGAGGCTGGGGGAGAGGGGGCGGGGCTCGGGTCGCCGAAGACTCGACGTCGACGTCTTTTCCACCACCGGGCCCTTGCGACTTCGCATGTCTCCTCGTGTTCAGCATGTTTTATAGTATCCAGGTTAGTTGAAAAGAGAAATTGGAGAAAATGGCCAGTCGGTGCTGCTCGAGGTGCTTCTCCTCGCGAGTCGCCCAACGACGCCGCCATCTCCGTCGGCATGTGGACATGGCGGGTATAATGAGACGACGACCAAGTCTCAGAACCTGGCCATGGTGCTCATGCAGAACTACTCCAGGTGCGCCTTCTTTCCCCCCCCCCCCCCCCTCCATCGGTCCATGTCCCCCCTTCACCACTTCCATTGATTCACGACGAAAGAAGCGAAATTCGAATTCAATTTGCCTCTTGGCACTTGCGGTCCAAGTCGTTGGCGACGCGGCACGCGTCACTTCGAGGACATGAAGAGAGACTGGAGCTTCTTCTTTTTTTTTCAGGAATGCGTTGCCCGAACCATCACCAGTGAATGTTGTCGTCGAGATCACGATCCAAGACATTTCTGACATCTCAGCCATCTCCTCCACTTTCATTGTCGACTTCTTCATCTCGGCCATTTGGCTGGACTCGAGACTTCGCTTCGAGCACCTCGACCCGTGTCGCAAGAACCTCTCCCTTGATCATGACATGGAGCCCCGGCTCTGGTCGCCCAATGTTTGTATCGTGAACTCCAAATCCACGAAGGTGCACGACTCGCCGAAACCCAACATTCTTTTAATGGTCTCCTTCTTCTCTCCTTCTCTCACACTCTTCTCTGCAGATCTTTCCGAATGGCACAACCTGGCTCAATTACCGTATACGTTCGGAAGGTGAGTGTCTTGTTGAGAAGAAAAAGAGCTGGCAGCACCTTGTACGATGAATCTCCGGAACTTCCCACTCGATCGAATTCGTTGCGACTTGGTCTTCGAGAGTTATTCCTTCAACGCTGCTGAGGTGACTCTCCAGTGGCTGGAGTGGTCGCCGGTGAGCACGGTGAAGGATGACTTCAACTTGCCCGACTTCAAATTGACCAACATCACATATGGGAGTGTCACCGAGGTTGGTCTTTCTTCTGTCCCCTAAGTCTCGGTCTCAGATCTATACAGCTGGTATTTGGCATCGACTCTCTGTGGGAATTTACTTCGAGCGCCTCTACGGCTTTTACATTCTTCAGGTTAGGCTCTTTACGAGGGTGGAAGCTCCCTTGCAGATGTACTTGCCAACCTACGTCTCCGTTTGTATTTCCTTTATGAGTTTCTTCGCGGACACGCGTGCCTTGCCGGCGAGGATTACTCTTTCTGTCAGCTCGCTTATGGCTCTCACTTTCCAGGTCTGTCTCTCTCCTCTCTTTATTCTTCATTAGTTCGGCAACATAGCCAAGTCTCTGCCTCCAGCATCTTATGTGAAGGCGATCGATATCTGGATGTTCAGGTGCTATTAGCAAACCCGCAAGTTTCCATTTCAGTTGCGTCGGCTTTATCTTTTGCTCACTGGTTGAACTGGCAGTTGTGGCTTACAACGACAAAATGGAAGATCAACGCGCTCGCAGCGAGCGGG
Organism: Poikilolaimus oxycercus; assembly: GCA_034700245.1. Taxonomy (NCBI): domain Eukaryota; kingdom Metazoa; phylum Nematoda; class Chromadorea; order Rhabditida; family Rhabditidae; genus Poikilolaimus; species Poikilolaimus oxycercus. The sequence continues at coordinate 10,875 of JAQIXL010002353.1, read as the reverse complement.
CGCGTGCATCCAATCCAGGCAGCGGCGTCTTCTTTCAACTTCCTCAAAATGGAAACGGCGAAGTGCCGCCAGTGCTTGATCAACGACGGTGAGCGACTAGTGATAGAGAAGAGCGAGCTGACTGTGAGCAGAAGCACAACTCTCCTCATCGAATCACCTTTTGCACGCCAGTCGGTTGACTTCACGAAGGGCAAACGGCGACGATCCGACTTTGGAAGCTATTTGGATCGCATCTCTTCCATCGCCTTTCCGGTTGTGAGTAAAGGGAAGGAAGAAAAGTTCTCAGGCGTTCTGCATCTTCAACGTGATCTACTGGACGTACTACTTATCCACGCCAACGACGTACAACTAACGGGTCTCTAAAGTGCTTTCTCATCAACTCAGCAACAAAGAATAAAGGAAAAGAGTTCTCGATTGTGGCACCGTCGGACGTCCGTGTTGGTCATCACAGTCGATTTGTCTGGAGTTTCTTGGTTTTCGTCTTTACCCTGCCCTCAGCATTTCCATCTTTGCCTCTAGACGACAGCGGCGTCGACCAGGAAGGTCACATCGCGCGAAGGGCCTTCTTGCCGCCGTCACGTTTGGGACTCTTTTTTGCGTCCTTGACCGCTTTACTTCTCGAAATTTGAATGATTCCACTAAATCGTAAGAGAACGAACCTGCTTGTTAGTGCGTGTTCGCGAAGTTAAATTCCGTTTTTGGCTCTAATTCAAGGGAGGCCTGGGAATTGTCAAATCGGGCACGCGCTCGCAGACGACCCTCGTTGATTCGACACTTCCGCAGCATTCCCCGAGGTTGGCGAAAAGAGACAATGCACTCAAAGAACTTCGATCTCTTAAGAGAAAGCAGAATCCCCATAGCTGGATGTTGTCTTGTTGTTTTAGTATTTGGAAAAGGGAGACATTCCCCCCCCCCTCTTCTAAGTCACTTGAATCGCTCGTCCGGTTGAAAATGGCTATCAAGAAAAGAAGAACAAGGCAGTTTTTGTAACAAATGCAATTCTGAAAATTCACCCCGAACCATGCTGAGTTCGTGCACTTTAGAGTACGGTGCTTGAAAGGGCTTTCTCGAAAACACTTCGAGTCTGTGAGAGATGAGAGATTGCATTTAAACGGGAAATCAGCTTTCATCATCGAATTGTCCTCCTCCTTCGTCATGGAATTTCGCGAAACAAGCCACCCAACGATGTCGACAACTAACGTTTTTTTTTGTTGTGAGCTCGACGAATACTTGATTCTTGAAAAACGTTATCATAACTTTTTACTATCGTGTACGCATGCTATACTGTACATGGGAGAGATAGTTCAAAAGAGTCTTTCAATCAGTGGAACGGCGAATGCGGCGGTGAAGACAAAAGAAGAGACCGTATTGCACAGTGGCATATCACAGCAGCATTGGCCACCACCGCATCCTTTGTTCTGAAAAAAAAACCATGAAAAAAATAGTTGCAAGATTGGGAGAGAAAAACAGGAAACATTAAAATCACAAACTTCACAACGCGTAAAGTCGCCACACGAGCGAAGTTCATCCACGACATCATCGCTCTCTGGGTCGTCTTCCTAAAATTCGGAAAACTTGCGGTCGAAAGCAACAAACCTTCAAGCAGAAGCGAACTTGCGCGCCACAGTCCATGGTGTCCAGTGTCACCAGATTTTTCTGCCCAACGATCCGAGTCGAGTTGCTAACGTAGCAGTGAATAGCCGAGGCTGTCTCGAGTGTGGCAAGGAGGATCATCAAATTTAGAAGCCGAAAATGGGCCATTTGAAATCTGAAGCCGAAATTGGCAGCGCGTAATCTCTAGAGTTGGGAATCGAGATCGAAAAATCGAGATTTCCGAGATCGAGGTCATTCGAGATTCAAACTTTTCGAGATTATCGAGATCGAGATTTTCGAGATTCTGACAAATCGAGATCGAGATCGGCTTTCGAGATCAGTTGGTGAAAATTTGCGACATTTTTTGTCAAAACTCGATGAAATGCAACAATTTTCTCACTTTATAGCGATCCTTACGCTCTTTTTTGCAAGTAAGGGTTCCCTAAACCGGAAAACTGCAAGAAAATAAGAGAGGTTTAGTGGTGAAAGCGATGTGACAAGTCTCATGAAGACGACTTTAGGCCCCCCCCCCGTCGGACAAAATAAGACCCTTCGAACGATTTCCATAGAATTCGAGATCGAGGAATCGAGATCGAGATTATCGAGATTGAAAAGTTTCGAGATTATCGAGATCGAGATTTTCGAGATCGCCAAAAATTCGAGATATCTCGATATTTTCGAGATCGATTCGAGATCGAGACCCAACTCTAGTAATCTCGAGGCAGCACCATAACACACGCAACAAATCGAAAAATCAGAAGTTCACCACGTGACAACTCCTCAAGAAATGAAGCAACCTTTCTGCGACGCGATAATCCGGGCAGGAACAACGGAAAGGGTTTATGGGTCCGGCTGGTCCAGTGCCCCCTCTTCCCCCTCCCCTTCTTCCTCCCTCCGACCTTCACCTTTCCTAATCTCCGATGAAAGTAATCCGGAGGCGAACTCTTCTGCTCTCTTTTCACTTGCGTCATGCATTCCGGTCGCTATCAAAACAAATTTCTGCTCCTGATGATTTCCTTCACGCTCTTTGACTTCACGCTCGTATCTGAAAACTAGCAGCTGAATATCAAGATGATATGAGAAAGGCAAGACGGCAGAGAAATGAAGGAAGTGTTCAGTGGTCACACCGCACATCGTCGTCAATCGCCTTTCCTCTCTGCAAACACGGCGTCGGCTGGGGGGAAGCCTCAACACGCGGGCTGTGGAAGAAGTTTAAGACGTCCGAGTTGCAGAGAACGTGACAGAGGCAGTGAAATGTGAACTTCGCCCGTTGTTTTTACCAATCTGGAAGCAGAAAACATGCAGTGGTGGCCAATGAAAAGTGTTTCTGCTAGTGAAAGCTTACTGTGGCTTTCTTGCAAAGCGAGATCAATCAAGCTTCAAACATAGCTCAATCTCCGGCCTGGAGCCCTTTTCACCTTTTCAACCGTGTGCGTTGCCTCGTTTTGGAAACAAACACGTGTCGGCTTCAAGCGACGTTGCGAAACTTTCACGGTTGGCAATCTCGAAACGGCGCTTGTTGTGAATCACAAACGACACGTATATAAGGCGCCAGCCAGAAGAAAACGCAACGACTCTAAAGTGCGTTTCGTTTCCTTGGCAAAGACCCTGAAGGAAATGCTTTCTCGCTCAATTTTGTTGAATTTTGGCCCAATAAGACTGACCTTTTCACCAACTGCCTTCTTGCCTAGGACTCGCCTCTCCTCGTAGGCTCAGTGCAATGGAATACTGTTTCGTCACTCAATCGGGAAACGTGAAAATATTATGAAATCCTTTGTTTTAGAGAATGCCCGCCGTTGTCGTGCTTCCCAGCTTCGAAGCACTCGAGGAAGCTCTCAAGGCTCACGAATGGCTTGTTGTCAATTTCACAGAGGAAAACTATCCAGCATCAAAACGTTTCCTGCCTCAATTTGAGGAGCTTTCGAAGACATTTGTCGTCGAAAACTTTGACCTACAATATGCTCGAGTTGAAGTGACCGATGACATTTTCGAAAAAGTGATGAACGTGCTGAAAGGTGGCGCTTCTGCAACTGTAGCACTTTTCCACAACGGCGAAATGATAGCGCACGTTCATTCCATACTGAAAATGGACTACGTCAAGATTTTTCTCAGAAAATACACTGTCGGTCCCATAGCGGAGACCATAAAGACAATTGCTGAGCTCGAAGCTTTCAAGGTTTATCTAAACTCTTACAAAAAAGTAAGAAATTAAGAAAAAGAACACACTTTCATACGTTGGCTGTTTTGAGAAACTTGACTCGGATGCCGCTAAGGCGTTCATTGAAGTTGCTGAGTTCTTTCACGACATCGCTTTTGGCAAGCTTTTGAATAATTACTTTAGCGACTTTTAAACTTGATTTTAGGGATAACCACTGATCAAACGGTACGAGAAGAGCTCGGTCTAAGCGGCGATGGAGCGGTGTTGTTCAAACCTTATGACGAAGGCAAGAATGTTCTGGTGGAAAATTTGGATAAGGACAACATAGAAAACTTCATGACCTGTCATCGTCTGCCGTTTGTTGCCGAGTACACAAAGGTCTTTAATTTCTCTGGGAAAATACGGTAATCACAGATGACAATAGGGGCTTGTGTGGATTTCCACGTGTATTTTTTGTCGTCCGAGGCGGAATTCGAAAACGCTAAAGGTTTTTGAACAGTTAGAGCTGCTGTAACTCAGCACCAAATTAAGGCATCCTCTATGAAGTTGCAAGAGAGCATCGCGGTCGTGCCACGTTTATTCTCATTGATATGGACGTTGAGCATGATGAGATGAACTTCTACGAAGATCTCTCACTTACAAAACAAGATCTTCCCGCTCTTCGTCTGGAAAACAATTCTGGCATACGATCTTGAGCACGCGTAATTATTCGATTTTAGAGGGAACGCGCTTCAAACCGGATTTCAAAACTCTCACTGTTGAAAATGTGAAGCAGTTTGTGCAAGATGCCATCGATGGAAAGTTGAAGAATTATCTTCGTGCACAGGAGGTTTGCTAGTTTTACTCGTAGATAAAACTAATTCCTCAGACTCCGGAGAACTGGGACCAAGGACCTGTCAAGATTCTCACAAGCAAGAACTTCTACAACGTGGTTAATGGGACCAAGAATGTCTTCGCCGATTTCCGTTTGTGTCAACTTATTGCTTCTTTCGCGTTTTGTTCATAAATTTGGATCTTTCAGACGCTCGAGGATGCCCACCGTGCCGAGAAATGATGCCAGATTGGGAAAAACTTGGAGAAAAATATGTGAAAAATCCAGATATCGTAATCGCTAAGGTAATTCCGAATGGCGTACACTCTTTGTAGATCGACGGACGAGCAAATGAGGTGGAAGGCGTGGAATTTGACTATTTCCCGACGCTGAAATTCTTCCCAAAAGCCTTGGACTACAAAGGACCTCGAACAGTTGATGCCTGGTCAAGCTTTCTCGAATTGGGAGGTCGAGACTGCGAGACTGATATCGAAATGAACGACGAGGTCAAGAAAAAAGATGAAAATAAGAAAGAAGAAGGAAAGGCTAACGAACCCCAAGAGTCGAACCTTAACTGTAAGAGGGATTGCGCAATGGAAGCGATAGAGTAGTTGACTGATTGTGAGATATTCTATCCATTCTTTCTCTTCAGCCGACGATTTTACGTATTTTTTCTGCGCATTTTGGGACTGAATAAAGCTGCTTTAATCCTTCGATGCCTCGCACAATACAGCAATGATTTCCTGATGAACCGTGGAGAGCTACTCACCATGCTCTGTCACAGCCGCCATAGCTCAGTCGGTTAGAGCGTGGGTCTAATAAGCCCAAGGTCGCAGGTTCGACCCCTGCTGGCGGCAAATTCTTTTTGAGTGAAGAGACAAGGCGATTCTAGCGTAAATGTAAATGCTTTTTGATGTGCTTTTTTATAACTCGAATTGATGGGTTCGCCATAGAAAGAGACTAGTTGCGTTCCCATCTTATTCGTACAGTTCTAGTTGTAGAAGTTTTGTCAGCCGGCATCGTTTTGTGGCGAATCTCTCAAATGTTGCTGCCGCAGGAGCCAAGCGAGCACAATCGACCTGTTGATGACAGTTTACGTGAAAGTCGATCTGTGCTCGGTGGCACTCCGGCCCGTGGGCGCGCACCTCTCTGTTTCCCTCTAAATCAATGCGGCTGCTGGTTCTCGTCCTGTTCCTCTCTTCGCTTTCCCTTTCCACTTCTCAATCCACTTCCACAACAACTGAAGAGCCGATTTGGGGCATCCAAGTAGCCGATGATATTGACGAGGGCAAGAAAGATGTCGAGGCCAGCGGACCGCCGGACCCCGCCGAAGATGACGAACTCGTCATCGAGGGCACAGGTTTTTCTCTTCTTTTATCTGATTCAATATTTTTCTCAATTAGATGCACCGCGAACCATCAACGACTCCTATGAAGTGACAAGTAACACCTTGGTGAAGCGAATTATGAACGGCTATAACCCGCAGCTCCTGCCTCGAGACGATGACAAGCCCGTAGAGATCGAGTTGATGTTCTATATCAGCCATTTGAGACTGGTCGAGGATCCAGTTCTCACCATGCACGCTCAAGGCACCTTGATTATGGTACAATAGAACGAAAAATTTTGCGAATTTAGGACTTTTTCTAGAAATGGCGCGACAAAAAGACGGGATGGAACCCGGCGGATTATGATGGCCTCAAGCGAGTCATGCTGCACGAGGACGATCACATCTGGACGCCTCGACTTGCGTGTCTCAGTCGGTGGGTTCTCAGGGCAAAAAAAAGCGCGATATTCTAAAGTTACGCTAACTTAAATCTTTCAGTGGTTGCTCACAATCGATGATCATTGACCGCGAGATCTATCGTCGAACCTATCTGCAGGTCCACGAAGACTCACGATATCAGGTTACTGTAGTTTTTTTGAGCGAGAAATTTGTATTAAGAGTCCGTTTGTTCAAATGGCGATCATTGTCGATCAGCGCATGGACTGCGAGCATGAAGCTGGCGCGTTTCCAAGGGACAGCATAAAGTTTGTCACTCTAAAAACAGTTTTGCATTTAAAATGATAAATAGATGTGTCCTGCGACTGGTCTCTCGTGATCCGTTAATGGCAGTTCAACTCCAACGTCAGGAGAGCACCTCTCAGATGGTCTTCATGCGTGGACGTAAGTCCCCCAACCCGGCGAAAATCCGTTTCAAGAAACACGACCAATCGCTGAGTTGCCCGTCAGCGGTTGGGAAGTGCTTTCGACAACACAGAAAATTCGCATCTACGATCTTTATCGTGTTGTCGACAAGGAGCCGCGTGATCTTCAGAGAATCTTTTACAAGTACCGTAATTCTCGTCAAACTCCCAGTTTTCAGAAGCGTCTTCGAGGTGGAGATTCGAATGCGGAGATTTGCCAGCGGGAAAACGCTCCTCTTTCTTATGTTGAGTTGGGAGACGGCGCTCTTCTTGCTGTGTTCCTTCTTCGTGGCAATTGCCACGGCGCCCATGGTCGTCGCTGCGACGATCTTCTTCCACAGTCTTGTGCTCCGCCATCTTCTCAACGATGCACCGGAGACTATCGACGGACCAATTCCACCTTTAGGTAAATACCGTAATTTCAGTTACCGTACACCTCTTTCAGTTCTTCAAAGTCTTCTCACCTGGCTGTTCAGCGTGATCTCGGCCCTCTTCCACTATTCAATTCTTAACTTTCCCGCACTTTCACGGCCCGTTCCACCCAGCATCACTCGCTGGCTTCCCTTCTATTCTCGGCTCGAGGAGCAACTAAACGCCTCAAAATCGACATTTACTCCTTCTCCAATGGTCCTTTACGTGCGCCTATTGTTTTGTGCCCTCTTCACGTTTTTGTACTTCCTCATTGCTTTTGAGTATTTGGTGGAATGAAGTTCGTGCTGTTCTCATCCCTTCGCTTTTAGCTTGGCTTCGACGCCCTATACATAGACGGTTGACGAGAGAGAAGGAGAGGAGCGTTCTCGACAATGAGGGATTTTTTTTCCGAAGCAGTGAGTCTATGCTAGGACCGAAAGCGCCTAGCGAAGTAATTATATTGACTTTGGCCGACCCTTGTATGAGAGCTTGAAGAAAAGCGAGAAGAGCGAGCGACGGAGACGAACCGGAGATGAATGACGCAAATCGACGTGACAACAAGGAAATCAATATGGGTGAAATAACCGAGGGAAGTCTGGTGAGCAAAAAGGGCGGAAATGTTCGTGAACTCGTTACCAGTCAAAGACAAGCGGTCTAAACCGAGATGCGACAAGCGTTATAGCTCCATTGGACCTTGCGCTTCAAACACTGACTAACAGCAACGAAGACGTGGTTTATCTTTTGTACGATGAACGCAATCAAAAACACAAAACATCGTCAAAACAATAGCAAACGAGAAAGAGGGAGAAGAACTCCGAGACAAGGGAAGAGAGTATGGCCCTTAGACTGCGACGATTTTCTCCTGTGGCAGAAGGCGAGAACAAGAAAGGCGACGACAAGGACCGCGGCGAGGAGTGGCCAGACGGCCAGCGGCCCAATCGATTGGAAGAGTGGACTGTCGGAATCATTGCGAGTTGAGTGAAGGTGGACTTACGCGACTGCGAAAGGAGCGACGATCCCGGCGAGGCCAGCAGCTGCGATGAGTGCTGGCTGGAGGTAGCCCTGAAGAATGAGAAAATCTCGCTCGCCCCACCTGTTCCGGAACGACTCGAGAAGCGAGAGCTTGAAAGTTACTCTCTCCGAGCGAGCCGGCCACACCGTTGGCGAGCACCATCGTCGCCACGAAGACCCACTGGTTCGTCTTCGTCGTCCACGAACACCAGCGCAGAATGTCGACGTTGCAGCCCGATAGCGTCGAACCTTCAACATAAACCCTTTTCATTCGCATTGCAACGCCGTAATAAATATTTTTCTTTACAATTTGGTTCGCCACACTTAGCTGGTCTCACCGTTAATGGAGCCTTGAACATGAAGGTAGTCTCCAACGCCGGGGTAGGGGAAGATGACAAAGAAGGAGCCGGCCTGAATGGCGAGTGCCACAAGGCAGACACGCTTGGCGTCGAAGCTGCACGAAGACCGTTTCCCGAGACTCCCACCTACCGTCGCAGAGATGGCAGAAAGAGGTACACGAGCTGAACAAGAATCTGGATGAGATAGATGGCGAGTGCCAGAATGGAGAAGTTCCGAACGAGTTCCTCGGCCTCCCAGTTGAACACCGCCTCGGCGTACTGCTGCTTCACGCTGTGAACCGCTCCTTCAGTTGTGCCGACAAAATTACCTCTCAAGCCCGCTGAAAGCAAAGGTGAGGCAGAAGACCGTGATGAAGCAGGCGACGACCGCTCGCACATCCACCTTGGGCTTGTCGTCCGTCTCGTCGGTGCTCCCTTGGGTGGCTGTCTCGTAGATGGATTCGTCATCTAGGGACTGAAGGGCTGTGGCGAACGAGTCCGAGTTGCTCGAGTCGTCGGCGTCCGGCACCACGTCAGCCGTCGGCTTGTAGCTAGCGACTTCATTTGGAACAAGACCTCGAAGGCATTACAAGAAGATGAGGATGAGGATGACGACGTCGAGAGCGATGGAGAAGCCACCGACGAGATTGAAGATGTTGATTTGAAGCTTGCCCAGAGCGAAGTCGACTTTCGCGGCGAAGCTGTTCGGCACTGAAAAGAGAGAAGGATGCATAGTAGTCATCAAAGGACGAACGTGAACCGATGAGAGAACCGAAGGTGTTGATGAGGACGACACGGGAAAAGACACCTTGGCTGTCTGCTTCTGTGCACGTTGTCGGAATGAGGACCTTTAGAAGGGCGAAAACGCCTGAATTCAATGCTTCTTCAAATGTTTCATTGACCGCTACCGTAGCTCAGCGAGTAGACCACTTGCGATGTGACAACCGCCGCCTTTCCCCAACCAGCCACGACGGGCACAAGCAAGTGCAGCACAGCTGCCAGGATCGAAAGCGCGCAGCCGCCGAAGAGCATCTCTCTAAAGCGTGAACGCCTTCAAAAGGAGCTCACCGCGTGAAGGCCTGTGTGCGCTGGAACACGATGCCCGCGACGAAGCTGACCACACTCAAGGCACCACTAGCGCCCATGCTCATAAAGCCGAAGAACATTGGCGTCACATCGGGATCCACCTGCGGATGAGCTTTAAGAGGAAGAACAAACTTTCTGCAAGTAGGCGAAGATTGTGGGCTGCACGAGCGCCACCTGGGCGGCGAGGACGCCGCCGATAGCCGCCAGGAAGTATATCGCCCGCCAGTCCGTTGTCGTCCTCGGCCCGGCGCTCATCTTGAAGAGCTTGGAGTGATCGCGTTGAGAGCCACAAGCAGAGAAGGACGAAGAAGCCCGCACTGCTCAAGTCGTTCGACAGTCGTGCTTTTATGTTCAATCATGCCGCCGTTGTGTGACTCAAAGCCTTTTGTTCCTCGGCTCACCGCATTCAATCCAGAAGCCGTGTCGTGACATTCCGACGTGTCACAGAAGAGCGTTGTAGATTCTGACGTCGTGATGCGTCGTCAACTTTCTCGTCGTGGGCGTCCTTCGTCACTTCTCGCGTCAGAAACGGTGTCATGCCTGATCCATTCTAACATGCTCCTTTGAAGCCTTTCAACAGAAACCAGCTCAACACGCGCTACTCTTACAATAAGCAAGGAGACGAATTTATGAAGATTTCTTATTTTTGCAGGATGAACGGATTACCATTTGCACCGAAGAGACCCAACCTTCCGTTCATCCTGCATGTAAGAAATCTTCATAAATTCGTCTCCTTGCTTATTGTGTGAATCTATCCGTTGTTGACCATGAACTATATGCGTTCACATTTCGCTAGCGTTCATCCAAAAAATGCTTTATATTGTCCGTCAATGTGCCCCAAGTTCGGCAAGTTTGCCACATACGCGCCCGTGTTAAAGCATTTTCAGCTCCAAAACCAGAGATCAGCTAGTGTCTATAGAAGTGTCAACGCGTGAGGTGTCGTCACAGATGTCTGGTGAGGAGGGGGCCTTCCATCTTGTTTGGCATTATGACTTTCAGTGCCTTCCTTCTCGTAAACAGTCTCAGAAAACTATCAACACAAATATTCATATGTTCATGCATAATTTTTGAAAGGCGAAGCTTTCCGAAATCTAACATCTATCAAATGTTTTACAAGTTTTATTCCCATGGTTCTCAGCGTTTCGCTGGCGTGATGAACAGGTGAAGGATGAACAAAGATTTTCCAAGTTCGCTTATCGGTCTGAAACCTATGCCGCTTTAACGCTCCAGCGGAGCAGAGCGACGCCGGTCTGATAAAAGTGAGCTCGAAAGAAAAAGGAAAA
>JAQIXL010002352.1:0-13400 GCA_034700245.1 Poikilolaimus oxycercus | reverse complement strand
TTCTCAGTAAGGGGGTGTCTAGAGGACAAATTAGTTTTACCCCGACCCCCTAGAAGAAATTTGTACTAAAAAACGCACCGGCGTCAAAACTCCATTCATTCGCTCCAACTCAACAAAACGAAATTCTGCTTTCACCATCGCGTAGCCTAACTGGCGCATCCGCTCGTGAAAACTGCCGATAAATAGTGGTCTAGCGACAAGTGAATGCTCAAACGAAACTGACACTTCTGATTCACTGTACGCGAAATTTGAAATTTGTTTTGGGTTACGGTATTTTAACCACCCCTTAGCACAGACTTTCGAGACCTCCTCGCGCGAGCCACCCGGGGTAAAAGCCAGCTCACGTCTGGTCGAGGACGAGCCAGGAACGGGCAGCGGCGTGGCTGCGAGTCAAGGCTTTTCGGTGGTAATCTCGAGCGAACTGCGAGGGGGAAGCAATTGCAATGCTTTTCCTTTCTTCTTCTTTCGGATGAACTTACCGTTGCGCCTGCTCGCGTATTCGTAAAAGAAGCCTCGACTGAAGCTTGTTTGATAATAACGGCGCATACATGCACAACGTTTGTGACTTCACCACTCGCATTGACCAACTGGCAGCCCGCTGTCGCTTTCTGATCTACTCGCAGAAGCATCATGCTTCCATTAAACCATGCATGTGTGCTACACGGTGATCTGTGATGTTGCTAAGGCCTTGTTGATGATGCGTTTCGCCTCCTTTTCGCAGTGGAGCCAGAAAAAGTTGTAAGCTGAGGGAGTAACCGTCTGATGAGCAAAACTTTCGTCAAGCGCGACGTAATTTTCGTCCACAACATGTTACCCTTTTGGTGAGTGCAGGATAAGCGTCGTGTCCGCCGTTCGAGGCAATTGACAGGTGTTCTAATAAAAAAATTTTGCTTACCGTACACCAGAAAGTGCTCGGAAATGACGTCAAGGACCACCAGGTGCAGGAGTACTTGCGCCGTGTGTCCGAATTCAACGACGGGATCAGTTTGTCAACTGGGGACGATTATGTTAAGTGGATTAGGCGCTATTGTACGCCGGCACTCGGGGAGTGCCTTCTTTTGCACCTGCCCCTGCTCACATTAGAGAATGCGCGAGAAGAAAAACAGGGACACAGGTGCACCTTGACCCAGGAAATCGCCCAGCCAACAAATAAGTTCGATTAATCGAAACCCGAAAAACATACTCAAATATTGCTCATCTATTAAAGCTGCAAAGTTGCTGCAGCCATCCCCCCCCCCCTCAAAAGTGATAATAATCGCGTTTATCATCTCCTCAAAGCCAAATAACGAAGTTCCCCGTTCTTCGATCAATCGAACTCTCGACTTCAGAATGAGAAGCGCCGCCACGATCACTGATGCTAGCCAGCCATGATGGCGTCACCAACCTAGCCTAGAGACCGACGCGTGATTTCAGAAAAGGATCTAAAACAGGATCTAAAACAGCCATGACAACCACAAGATTGATAAAGTCGTGCATCAAATCGAAGTTGAGTTCAGGGGTATGATGGTTCTGAAAGTTTTTTTTGCGTCGTGTTTTGTATGTTTGTCTCGGTCTCGGTAGTGTAAGATATTCCCAGTCAGCTATAATATGTATCCATTCTGACAATGAGACAACAAGTTCATGGGCGAACCTGTACACAGAACGCGCAGGTGTCCCATTGTGATTGACAAAGGAGGTAGCACATAAAGGACGGCTTTGGAGAGCCGTCGCAACTTCTCTAGCAGTTGCACGTCTGACCTCTTTCTTCACACACCGCGCGGCACGAAAAATACACTAAAGGTTTTATACCGTCGAATCAACGCGCATACCCTAAGGAGAACAATTTTTCTTGTCACAAGATTGATGACAAAACGATTATCGCTACCTGCTTTTCGGAGTTGCCACGAAGCAGCTTACAGCAGTGTTAGTACCGTCCCCTTTGGAAAGATTTTGATCGTAGTTCAAAGAGCCATGACGCCACAGTAAAGGATCATAAAAGGACTAACACTCCGCCTTCTCCAAAATGTTTGCTGCGCCATGTCGATGTCACCTCCTAAGCAATGCTGTTCAACGATACAGGTAGGTAAATTTGCCTTTTGAGTAAATTCACGCAATCTTATAGCACGTCGAATTCTTTGTTTGCCTCTGGATGATCCTCACCTGCGGCGTTTCTCTAGCCCAACTCTGCTTCATGAACATCCTCCAGATATTTGTTCCGCAAGGTTCCACAATATTACCAAAGATAGCATTCTTGCAGCCATGCTCCTCGCCGTTCGGATACTCATTCTGGCGGCCGCTCTCTGCACTCCCATAATCTCGTCTGTAATGGTGCGCTGCTGTATGAACCGCATTCTGTTTATTCCCGTCATTCTGGTCCTGGTTGGTTGTTAGCGTGCTGTTGCTGGAAAAAAAGTTTAGGGTTTCTACATTTCGTGGTCAGTTTTTGGAATCGCCACAATACCCAGACTTCTGCAGGAGCCCTTGCTTGGGTGTGAAAACAAAGCCAAAACAGATGCCGATTTGTCATTTCTTCGCGGCAGTGTCCTGGGTTTTGAAACCACCCTGGATTCGGATCTCTTTTGCGATGCGGCCGGTTTGTTTCTCACTAGCGCAAACTGTTTTTTTCTTAGCTGTTGAGGCGATAGCCAAAACGAATCTCGCCCTCAGCGTGACGCTCCTCCTTCTCAGCTTGTTTCCCTTCAGCTTGGCGTGCTTCTTGTCATGCAACAACAAGTGAGCGGTTTCACTTTGTAACACTTAAAGTTTAGAGCGAGCAAAGCGACGTTGCGCATTCATTCGCGTCTAGTTCGACATCGATCTGCCATCGAAAGACGAAATAGTCACGACCCAAGGACGGCCCCAGCAAGTTCGGTCTTCGCCCGCAAAGACGTAGACGTGCTAAAGCCGGGGGCTTGCCGCACTCTATAAGAGTTGTGCTATCAAGAGTTGTTTCCGAATGTGCTTTGTAACATTAAAGTCATTAATCTTCTTTGAGAGCAATACCCAAATCATCTAACACAGGCGATCTGTTGCATTATAAACGAACAGGAAACATGGCGTTGGTGGTTTTAAACTTCCGACATGGATAATTTTCCTTTTCTTCTCACAAGCAGAGTCTATAAATATTTCGTATCGTACATTTTAGAGATGGTGGCATGAAAGAGCCTGTGTTTCTTGAGCAACGCAAAAACTTTTAAGGAGCTCCCATTTCTTCAAGTCTTTAAATCAATCCGTTACACTCCACGTGTCAAAGCTCAACCATTCGGCTACCTACATGCATTTCTTCTCATGCGGTGTTCGAAGGCTTTTCCAAAGTTTCCTAATTTATTGGTAGGCGTCCAATGACTAGATGTTAAGACATTCTATTCTTTACCACTTGAGTCCTTTCACAATCAGACTGTGGGGATATTTCCTTATTATTCGTGCTCGCCATTCGTTGTAAGTCACCAAGTAGAGGCCAACAAGCGGAGCAAACACGCATGCAATCGTTGGAGGTGATTCAATCTCGAGAAGATATCTAAAGCTGTGTCTTGTTGCCGTTTCTTGACAAAGCAAGCAAAAGAGTAATCAAAAACCTCGCCAACGGCGTGTAGAGGAAGACAAAAAGAAGAAACAATTCCACTAAGATGGCCAGAACGGCTGCTCGATTTGTAATGCCGTGCTTGAAAAGCAAAGCACGTCGAGATGTGCACGCGTAGAGGTGAAAGACCTGTGAGCCAATAAGCGTCAGCTGCCATGCCGCCGCTGCTTCTCCCTGTTCAACTCCATTTTCTTCTCCTCTCCAAATGCTCACCTTGATGTGCACTTGCTGCGTTGAATTAAAGGTTAAGTTGGTCGTGGTTGTGAAATTTCGCGCATCAAATTTCCAAAATTCTTGAGCCGTGTGAATGAGGTCACTTATGGGAATTCCATGAGACCTAACAGCGACTAAAGCAGCAAAACTTCTTACCAGAACACAGTAAGGTAAGCCAGAAAGCACCCAATAGTTATCGGTAAGCCGGCTAGAAGATATGCGTAGAGGAGAAGGCCTTTCGAGAGCAATCGCGAGCGCCTGAGAACGTCTTATTATACTCAGTCGTCAACCGAGAGCGCGGCGGCAGTGTCATGATCTCGAGTCCTCGCTGTTCGTATGCCAGTGAAATGGCTGGTGGAAGTTCTGTCGCCAAATCAATGCTAAGAATCTGGAAGAAAAACATCAAAGACGATACTGCAAACCTGAAGGGTGGAGAGACCAAGGGGAATGCCGAAAATAGATGTCAGGATGATCGGGCACACCTCGAACGCCGTTTTAGAACAACAGAGTGAAGTTAAACCTCAGGCAGGATGTGCGCTAAAGTGTAGGCCAGTGAGTGACGGAGATTGTCGAAAAGAACACGGCCTTCGTGGATTCCAGTCACAATGCCCGTGAATGTCCCGTCCAGGACGACCATGTCGGCAGTCTGCTTAGCGATTTCGGAGCCCAAACGGATTGCGTTATTCGTTTGTCTCTAGTTATTGTAGTTACTACTTGCACCCATCGCAATGCCGACGTTGGCGAGGGCAAGAGCTGGCGCATCGTTGACGCCACCGCCCGTGACGGCCACGGTCTCGCCGCGTCGCTGGCACTCCTGCACAATGAGCAGCTTCTGCTCCGGGTTCGTTCTTAAATCTGTTTAGGAACAGAAATAGGAAAACCTTGCAAAAATGATGTGCTTGTGTTGGAGAAGACGAGTCCAGTCTGCTCGGCTAAGGTCCTTAAGTTGCTCTCCGAGAACAGTTGTCCATTTCCGACCACACGATTGCGCCGATGAATTGTTGTCAAACATAGATGTATTTGAATCCTGCAAAAAAACTTTAAATGGGTTCCACCCTTCAACACACGAGGTCAACGGCCTTTATAAGGCCGATTTGAGCGGCAATGGCTTTCGCTGTTGAAGGATGATCTCCAGTGACCATGAAGATCCTCACGCCGGCCTTCTTGCACCGTCGAATGGCTGCGGCAGTCTCCGGCCTGCAATTGTGGTATATTCTAGGTCTTTTGAGTAAGACACCTCGGTAGATCAATCATGCCAACCATTCCTTGAAATTCGAGCATTTCTGGCCACGAAGGAGATTCGACCGAAAATTGGCTGTTCGCTGGCGCTGTGAAGTGCTTTTCAGCAAAAGCAATCACCCGCCTTCCTTCACTACCAAGGGCGTCCCAGACGACCTCAAGAAGGTTCTGAACATTTCGCCGATGTTACCCGACAGTCGGCTTGAAACTGTTCGTCAATGTCAAAACTATTTTCGTCATGTCTGTAGGATGAACATCGCTTGAGAATCTCTTCTGGAGCACCTTTCATCATAACGACGTAATTAGCCTTCTCTATCTGTGAGCCACCCTAGAATCACAGCATGGACGAGGAAAAAAATTCGGACTTGAGCATCCTTATCGAACGGGCAACGAGCTATGATTAACTGCCATCGTCGATCCGAGTTGAACGGGATTTCAAAGACAATCTGTAATAGAAACACTTGAGACTTATTGTATTGAGAGCAAACATGAAATTGTTGCCGCAATGCCTCGACGCTGGCAAATCCCTCAACAAATCGAGCAAGCGCGACGTCGGCCGCGTTACCGTTGATTTCGTGCTCCGGAAACACTGCGTACACCGACGAAGAACTATTAATTGTGTTGAGTTTCTTTTGCGAGAGCAACCTCGTAGAAGGCTGTTCAAGGTCTTGATGCTCATCGAGATGATGCGAGTGTTCAAGATTTGGAGAAGAAACTGTCGTCACAGCGCCAGTCGTTGAATCTCTAAACTGCTTCAAAATTTTTCTCGTGTGACGCTTGGATTGAAATGGGAGGCAAAAATAGCTTCTGTTTTAAAGAGAAACAACTTACACTACAGTGAAGGTCTTCATCATGTGAGATTCATTCGTGTGATCTTGGAATCCCGAGTTTTCATAGCCCAGTCGTAGACGACGCAGCGAAGTGAGTTTAGACGCGCTTCTTGTTTCAAAATTTGCTCGATTGCATACAGACATAACCTGCAATATTCTCTTCACTTGGAACTGATAGCTTGAGAAAACCTTCAGAATGTTGAGCTGCGGCTCTACCGAGGATGTGATACCGTTTTGTGTTGAAGGGGCTACTTCTTCCTTGCTTTTCTTTACACCTTCAACTTTGAGCGTTATTATCAATTTCTGAAAAATACGCCGACTTAGCCAAACGTCGGTGACTGTCATCTGGTTCTTTGTGAGAGTGCCTGTCTTGTCGGCTGCAACAACCGTGACGACTCCCAACTCGTCTAAACAATGGAACACTGAAGTTTAACCGACCAATATGCTCAAGTTTCTTGAGGACAATCTTATTCTTCGTCAAGCGCCTTCCAATAACGCGTAAAAGAGCCTCAACCGTCGCTGGAAGACCCTGTGGAACGTTCGCGACAATGACAGCCAAGACGGTGGTCAGAAAGTGATCAACGACATGCTCAAATCTGAAACGACTTCTTCTGGCAGTAAGAAACCAACCCGTAGGTGGCGCAGCTAATTAAGAAGAAGGCGATCGCCATGACTAAGGCAAGAGCAGTGATTGTGTTCACAAAGTGCCGGAGCTCCTTTTTCAGCATCCCTTCCGAAAGTTGCGCCACACCTCGCAGTTCGGCTATTGTCCCTAACACGGTGAATTTGCCGGTTTTGAGGACAAGACCTATTCCATCGCCCTGAAAGACATAAAACAGTGCCTCATTCTTCAACCTCAAGGCAGAACGAGCCACAGAAGGCCACGTTTCGGGCATTGAAAACAGAAACGTGATTTGCCACCGCTTCCGAAGTCATGAGATAAGGCTTAAAATCCCCAGTTATTTCGGCGGTCTTCAACGTTAAAGAGTTGGACTGGAGAATACGCATGTCGGCCGAAATCCTGCTGCCACATCTAAACTACTATGTTCCGCCGTCTTCACCTTGCACCTAATAACGACTAAATCGCCGACGACAAGCTCTTCGTCCTTAATCTCCGCTTCAACGCCTTCACGAATAACGGTGGTAATAGAAGGCAGAAGTTTCCGAAAAGATTGTAAGGTCTGAAAGCTTTTCAACTAAAAATAAAACGGAAACGGTTCTGACCTTGATGACTTTGCGTTCTTGCCAGACGGCCTGAAGACACATAGTAAGAACGGCAAATACAAGGATAACGGCGGAAATTATGTACAACTCGTCATGATTTGTCCTGTTGGATTGAAAGAAGTAAGCGATCACGCTGAGAATCGCCGCGCCTGGGCAATATTCGGGTCCAAAACACCAAACCTATGAGAAGAAACCAGAACTTCAAGTGAAACGTTCTACTGAAAAGTTGAAGAAATGTTATTTTGAGACGCGGCGCAGGAGCATTTTCTCCGCCATCTTTGAGACGTTTTCTAAAATCTCTCTGAGTTGAAACGAAACCTACAGCGCCTCGGAAACATCAAGACCTGCACTGGCTTCTGGGTGAAGGGCGTTGATATGAGAAAGCGGGTGAATCTCGCAAAGTTCTTCGATGGAAAGATTGTGCTCGACGAAAGAAAGTTCCGCTGATTGGCGTGCGTCTGTCGGGGAAGGCGCGTTTTGCTCTTCCGACGTCTTGCTTGCATTGTCGGAGACTGAAATTGCACATATGCAATAAGGATAGAAAACACGGCACACCTGCTGCCATCCTTGTAGTGCGAAAGGACGAGCACCTGCTAGACAGCAAAAATGAAATGGAACAAGTTTTGTCATGACACAATCAACTCTCCAATCCGTCAAAAACCGACCCTCCCTCACCTCCCTTCCAACAACGCCCGCTTCCCTTCTGCAGCAGAGACGCCAATCTTTCCATTTTGGTGTGCATCCGGGATCAACACTGGATAAGATACAGAGTGCTATTCTTCACAAAGAAGGTTGCATGGCATAATGTATATCATGTAAAACATTCTACCGAAAAATACAGTTTCTACGCTAAATCCAGTGATGCAATTCGTTTTGGAGAATCTCACTGTGTTTTGGGTTACGATAATTTGGAAATTTGGATTTTTCGGCTGTAACAAGAACATCTCCTTAAGCCCTAATGACTCATAAGTAGGTGCAAAAGTGACGTTATGTGCACCCTGCACGCACTCCAAAAGGGTCGCGCAACGTCACTAGTTTCATGCTACCGTGAAAGCATAATCCTGCGCTTACGCAGACACTCGGGGCCACAATGGGCGCACAATTGTCCCACGGTGAAGAATCAAACACCACCCTGATTGTGAGACGATCGTAAGATGATCACGACTGCGGCTGCACTGGATGGCGAAGCGTCCCCCTTTCTTCCCTGCTACCTTTCTTCGATAGTTTTTAAAACAGATAAACAGGTCGTTAGCTCGTCGTTCACATCAAAATGGTCACTGTTTGTTTCTTTGCACATAATGTTTCCGATTTTTTTATTGACATTTGGCAAAGCTTCTGCGCTACCATTTGAACACGCGTGTGAGAGTCCACGACGGGCGATTGCGAATCAGCCACTTTCGAGATTCCGCAAAGACCCAAAGAACAACGCCAACGCCTACTGGAAAGAGCCAGACCAGAGGAGGGGGAGTTTGTGTGCCCATCAGCTCCTGTAGGCCGGGTGTGTAGATGAGCAAGCAAAGAATGAGGCCTTCGATCATCGTGCCGAACCACATCATCTGGAGGTTTTCCGTGTTAGTCAAAAGACACTTGAGACTCACAATGTTAGCGACTCCGTGGTCAAAAATGGAGACCCGACGCGTCGAAACCACCCACACATGAAAGAACTATACATTTCAACTGCCTTCTCATTTTCATGTCTCACAAACCTGAGACATGACCAATGTGATGTGATAGCCGGCTGCAGCTTGTGCGGCTATGTCAACCTGTTCCTCTGGTGTGAAGGTCTTATTCGTACTCGTTATAAAGGTTTTGTTTAGATTTTCACGCTGAAAAGTAGGAAGTCTTATTGTTAGGAAATGAGAACTATGGCTTGCCGTGAAGTAACCCTCAGAAGCGGAACCCAATAGATCACTGATTGGGATGTCGTGCTCGACGTAGACCCAGCAAAATGCGAGCATGCAGCCAATACTGACAAACGTCGCCGCGAACAAGTATGAGTAGGCGAGAAGTCCTTTGCTGACCTAAAGACTCGGGCTCATTTCATCAGCGATTAACTCGCTAGTCGTGTTGTCTGTTTCCGTGGCGCCTTGGACATGACGTCTTTTTCGGGACGCTCACAGGCCAGAGACACGGCCGGTGGCAACTCCGTGAGCACGTCAATGGAAAGGATCTAAAAGCGTTTTGAGGCATCGCACCGAACTCACCTGCAGAGGTGTGAGACCCATAGGAAAGCCGAGGATAAAATTCAAAAGAATGGGCACCATTTCGGGGAAGAGATGAGTGAGTGTGTAGACAATTATCTTTCGTAGATTGTCGAAAAGAAGGCGACCCTCCTCGATTCCCTTGACAAGCGATGCAAAGTTGTCGTCCATGAGAACAAGATCGGCTGCCTCTTTGGCAACATCCGAACCTAGGTCGAGCTTTGAATGAGGAGAAATTCGAACCGCAAATGCCCATCGCCACACCGACATCCGCCTTTTTGAGAGCTGGCGCATCGTTAACGCCGTCACCGGTGACAGCCACGATCTCACCGCGGGCTTGGCATTGTTCGACAATTTGCAGCTTCTGTTCAGGCGTCATCCTAAGTGCCTAGGTCATTCGAAAATGTTCTTCCGCTTACCTAGCAAAGACGATGTATGGCTGATCGAGAAGATCGTCCCATTCTTTCGGCGTCATGTCAGTGAGCTCCTGCCCGTGCACAACAGCCCAGTCAGGCGTGTCCGGCGTCTCCTGGACAACCTTCACGTAGCCATGAGGTTGCTTGGTCATCTGAAATCTACCATGAGTGGTTTTTAGCTAGACTGACGTTTTCAAATCCGCCAATGAGGCCGATTTGCCTTCCAATTGCGGCGGCCGTGGTGGGATGATCGCCTGTGATCATGTAGACTTTGATGCCGGCCTCCTTGCATTGCTTGATAGTCACCGCTATATCATCCCTCAACAAGTATATTGCATGTGCTTTTCGTACCTTGGAGCATCCATAATGGCCGACATGCCCAGGAAGGACCAGCCTTTCAACGGAAAGGTGTTCTTCTTCAAGTCGAACTTGCAGTTGGCCGGGCCACGGAACCGTTTCTGGGCCATACCAATCACTCGGCAGCCATCCTCGCCGAACTTTTCACATGCAACCTGCGCGATCGAATCTGGTTATCGTGAATGCTCACCTGTACTGATCCCTTCAGAAAAGTCTGTTCATCCAATACCATCTCGGTACCATTAATATTGATCGTTTTACACATTTCGATTAAAACATCCGGGGCTCCTTTCGCCATCAACCAGTACCACTCAGTCTGAAATCTACTCCGCTTTTCCCAGCAAGACTCACACCATCAGCACTCTCGCCATTGCCGTGACCTGTGCTCGTATCCTTGCAGATGACGAGAGCCCACTTAGTGACCGAGTTGAACGGCACTTCGAAAACTGGCTGCGAATTTTCTCGCCTTCGAGTTATTTATTGTTGCTTGCCTGGTATTTCTCTCGAACATCGGTGACTTCGACGTACTGATAGGCGAAGCGAAGAAGCGCCACTTCGTTTGGATTGCCCACAAAGGTCAGCTCATTAACGACTGTTGTCGGGAGCCCTGGTCGTTTTCGTCTGTTGGACCGCTTCTTCTTCCTGTACGAACTTAGTGTCTTACACTGTTAGGCCGTTCGCTTGCGCCGTTCTTTCAACGTCTGTGCTTTGATTTCGAGCGTTGGTGCTGCGACGGTGCACACGATGGCGAGTTGTGTGCACGGTTTGCTGAGAGCTTATCTGTGCTCGATTGCAGACCGCGCACACCGCCAAGAGATCAGGCAATGGATCCTCCTTTCTTTCATGACTTCGAACACGCGTCGTCATATGGCTCGGAGTGGCTAGGCCTGAGAAGTGCTAGGAAAATGAGGCGCATTACCGTTGAGATACTTTTCGTTGTACCACAGGTCGACGACGGTCATGTCGTTCTTGGTGATGGTGCCCGTCTTGTCGGAAGCGATCACGGTTATAGCACCAAGCGTGTCGATGATGTCAAGCTTCTTGATGAAGACCTTTTCCTCGGCCATTCGGCGGGCGACAATTGTGAGCTGAGAGCTGATCGTAGCCGGAAGACCTTAGCAATCGGGGTTCTTCTCACGCTGAAAAGGATTTCAACCTTGCGGCACATTGGCGCAAATGACAACGATAAATCCAGCGAGAAAGAGACGCCAGACGTCGTTGAAGTGATTGACGAAGCATCCCGTAAGAAATATCACCGTGCCCATGAAGAGCGCTAGCCTTGTAACGAAACAATCTGAGACATGTTGATTTTACAGCGGGAAAACCTGGAGATTTCTTTATTGAGGATTGACTGCTTGATCCCCAGATCAGTGGTGAGAGCGGCAATTTGACCGAGGATCTAAAACAATTTAGCCTAGCTGTCCTCTCAAACCGTATTCTCTCCTGTTCGAATGGCGACACCAAGACCTTCGCCCTCGAGGCAAAATGAGCCACTGAAGGCGATGTTATAGGCGTCGAAGACTCTCGTGGGGGCTGGCACCGGGTTGGCGTGATACTCGAAAACCTCCCCGTCGCCTGTGATCGAAGAAGTCTCGAGTTTCACGTTAGACGCTTTCTAGACAGAAATTCTTGCTGAAGGAAAGCAACCGACGATGAGGCGCAGATCGGCCGGCACTTTTCCCCCACTGCGCACGACAACAATGTCTCCGACCACGATGTTTCCTGGCGGGATTTTTTGCTCAAGACCATCGCGAATCACATCAGATTCGGTCGGGAGTTGAGTCGAAAAGCCGCGAACCACCTGAAATGTTTCTCATTTCCATTGAGTAGAATTTCTTTTCACGTTTCTGTTAAAGTTTGTCAAAATGAAACTAAACTGTGACACTATTCGGCCGGGAAAAAGCCGACTAACATGAATGCCGATCAAAAAGCAACGACGTGTGCTGACGTGCAGAATGTCGTCGCAGTGTTCCAGCGAGGTCAATGTCGTCACTGCTAGAGTATGTGCGCCCCAACACGAATGAATTCTCTACCTGTTCCGACAACCTCCCAAAGTGTCAACCCCGAATCCTTAATACGAGACGATGGAAGCTTCGGATTTTTTTGCTTGCAGTTGTTTGTCAAGCTAATAATGCAACTAACAGTAACCAAAAACCAACACGTTGAAGAGGCAAGACCTCCTATTATTTCAGGAACCCAACAGTAGAACTTACAAGGCGACCACTTTTCTCCTGCCAAAATTCGATAAGGCACATAACTACGACGGTGGCAACGAGTGTAACTCCGGCAAAGAGGTTGGTCTTCTCCCTGTAGATTCAGATTTTCTCGTTATTTCTGATCACTGCAGAACTGGCAAGCAGAAGACTCACTCGGGGTCGAGAATGAACGTCAAGAAGCAAAGGACAGCAGCCCCAAGAAGAAGCAGCCAGAAACCATTAATAAATTGACGAAGGAGAATTTCGAAGCTGCTGATTTCTCTTGGCCGCTTCAACACATTTGGGCCGTTCACCTGAAGAGAGCGTCACGGCAAGCAAATTAAAAAGGGCAACTTAGCAACAACATTAACAAGAAACCTTCAGCATCGTGGATGCTTTCGACGCCTTGAGGCCTCTTGATCGCGAGGGATCCGCTGCATTAATGCCAGATTTTGGAAACATTTTTGCTAACTGATCCACGGACAAGTATTGCTCATTGAAAGACCTAAAACAGGCGTTTGAGAAAAGATAATAAGAGGCAAGACATACACACTGAGATCCTTTTTACGCTCTGACAGACTAACTGCATCATTGCGAGCCATACTATGCAGCCACCGCAGGGAGTTCATGGTGAGCTAAAGTGGCAATTCGACAACGTTTGCAAGCGCTAGACAGAAGCCTTCAGAAGTTAGTTGGCGGCGATTGGGTGCCGTGCGACGTTCGTGTAGCAATTCTGGTTTGCAGGCATCTCCCGCCTTGAAAGAGCACTTAAGTTGCACCCTGCTCCTTTCAAGCACGTCACTTACTGAAAACGATCGAGTGGTACAGGACTGAAGACAGTGATAAACAGTCAAAAACTGTCAGCTGAAAGTGGTGCCTATTCTTTTCCGTTCACAAAAGAAGCCAGTTCATAAAAGCGAGAAATATTAGGGGCCTTCGCGATTAGTGCAACTCTTATCGGTCTCCTCGCATTTCTAATACAATTGGTCAACATCACCGGAGAGCCTACACGCTACGATTCCGAAATTCAGAACAATATGGGTCGTACTAGCGAAGGGGAACTAAGGACTAAGGACTAAGGGACTGAGAACTAATTGTAAGGATTAAGGGACTTTAGTTCCATAGTCCTTTAGAAAGGCTAAGGGACTAAGAGACTAAGTAGAAAG
>JAQIXL010002351.1:0-13401 GCA_034700245.1 Poikilolaimus oxycercus | reverse complement strand
GGTTTACGTCTGCAAACCAAATCGTCCTTTTCAGAGAAAGGATCGCGCACGAAAGGTCGAAGTTTGGTTTGCAGACGTAAACCAAACTTCATCCTCAAGAATTTCGCCACTTTGAAGACCTTTGACTTAGCCAAACTTCATTCTTTAGAAATTTCGTTTCTTTTAAGGCCTTTAGAGCAAGCCAAACTTCCCCTTTTTACGAGCAGTCTTTTTCAATATATAATTTCTCTCCTTTTTCCGAGTTGCGAAGCACCTCCATTAATCGATGAGTATAAGAATCGCAACCACAAGTTAGGGGGCGAGGACTTTACGAGCTTGGGAGATTCAGATTGACTGGGAGATCTTACGGAGTTGGCAGTGTTCGCTGGGCGCGATTACTGAAGAGCACTCACGCCAGGCGACAGTGCGCGGCATTCTAATTGTAAGATTATCCGCCAAACCAAACTTCGTCCTTTTCAGAGAAAGGATCTCGCATGAAAGGTCGAAGTTTGGTTTGGAGAGGTAAACCAAACTTCATCTTCAAGAATTTCGCTACTTTGAAGATCTTTGACTGAACCAAACTTCATCCTTTAGAAATTTCTCTTCTTTTAAGGCTTTAGAGCAAACCAAACTTCCCCCTTTTACGAGGAGTTTTTTTAAATAGATGATTTCACTCCCTTTTCCGAGGTGCAAAGCACCTCCATTAATCGATGCTGTGACAGTGGCTACACCCACAATTAGCTTCGCATCCACAAGTTCGGGGGCAGAGACTTTACGAGTTCGGAACAGACTCTGAGATCTTACGGTGTTGGCGGTATTCGCTCGGTATGATTACTGAAGGGCAGTCACGCCCGGCGACGGTGCGCGGCACTCAAAGATAATCCGTCAGCGACGGGGGAAGAATTGGTACATGTTAAAAAGTTCGAAAATTTGCCGCGTAGGTCTCACGGGTTCAACTTTTGAACGGCTCTTGCTGAGGTTTTCACCGAGGCAGGCATCTTCCAACTTCAGAAGGCCAGATCTTTCTCAATTCTCAACCAATTCTTGATCTATAAAGTCGCGCATCATCCCCAGTGTTCAAGCTTTCTGAGGCTTTTTTCAGATTTAGAAAAGGTGCAGAAAAAGTGTCCTAAGTGCCTGACGACATAAAAGCGGACAAAAACACACAGACACGGAAACGAACATTTTCTGCAGACTAAAAATCGTTGTAACTTCCTCTGGATTGAACATTTTGCAGCGATTTTTTGATATGTTGTGCGCCTTCACAGGAGCTACACGAGGGTTTTCGAATTGGCCCAAAAGGTGGAGAAAAACCTATCTAACGGCCAAAAGTAGACTTCGAAAAAGTGCCGAGGGCCCGGGCAAACCAAACTTCGCGCCGCGCGGCATAGCAACGGCAGACGCCAGAATGCGAGATAAATCGATCGACCTTTGGAATGGAGACAAACAGAGGTGAGCACACCCTTGAGAAATCAACAAATCAACTCATGCCAGCAGCACCGGAGAGGGGGATCGACATGTGCCTTTTCGAGCTCACATCAGAAGGCAAAGACACTCGGCCTCACTAATTGTAAGCTCACAAACAACAGAATCAACAACTATTGTACTAAAACCGTGTCAGACCGTGTAAAACATCTAGTGAAAAATTCGATTTGTTGCCACCGAGAAACATTATGAGGACGGTGTGCAAAATCAAAACCTGCGACAAAGTTGCTGCCGTTCATCGAGAAGACGCAATGAATTGCTTTGAATGGTACTCTCCGCGGCATCTTTAGATGGTTCAGCGCCGAATGTTTATCAGAACCATGCCTTAACACGCAATACAACAGTACTTCTGCCAGTTCGTCTTGCCGCTGAAGGGCGAGCGTCGTCGTCGAAGTGGGCAACGACGACGGCGAACGCGATTGGCAGTGGTCTCGCCGTCGGTGCGAAGCTGAACCTGCGCACTGATGAATGCTGAACCATCTACAATTACAGCGAAATTAGCAGGGTTTTGTGAAAGATTTGGACGCACCGGGTTCTACCAGGAGAGCATCGACTCCTGCCACGAAGATGATGAAGACGATTACGAGGGCCACAGCAGATCCTCGCATGATTTCTTGAGAAGACCAGTGAGTCGATTGCGGACCCTTATAATGCAATGCACAGTCAGCATTTACGAAGAAATCTCGCTTTCCCGCCGAATTCGCCCAACAAGATGCAAGAATTGTCGGTAATAAAAAAATGCCATTTATCACGAACGCCAAGAAATTCCATTTATCAGTCATTGTAGTGCACCAGTAAAGCGTTCGAGATCAATTCCAGCAATAAGAGTATCCCTTCTGGCACTTCCAGTACTTGTACCCGTATTGCTGGCAGCACGATCCAACTCCGCCGTACCCGCAATAGCGGTCGCAGGCCTTGTAATGCTTCGCTGCCTCAGTCACTGGCGTCACGGCGCAACCTGTAGGAATTGCTTGAAGTTAAGAATAAGATCCTTACCGATGAGGAAGAGGGCGAGGGCAATGCAGAGGAAGACTCGCATGGTTAGAAAGCTCTTGAGAAGTTCTGAAGCTCTAAGGATGCTGCAGTGAGAAGTGCGGCGCTGTTCCGCTCTTTATACTAGCGTTCCATATTGACTACTCGTCGCGTTTGCCGTTCCTCGCGTGGGCGACCATCTTGTGCAAACGGAAAAGAGTATTATGCTTAGGAGGCAATCTTACGCCTTCTTTATTGCTGACTCGAGATCCGTGACATCACCGAAAGTGACGAGTGAATAACATGTCAACATCGAAGATCTCATGATTGTCGTACGGGCAAACCGATAATGACCGTCGCAACTCCACCCGGATAAACGAATGAATGCTCGTTGTTCCAGCTGCGGACGATTCATGCTTTAAGCGATTGAGAAGAAGTTAGAGATCAAGCCTCAAACACGGTTTTGACTACACGTGAAAGCGCAGTTTCGAAGAGTTTTATTCGTGTCTTCAGTAAGGACAAGTTGGCCATTGATTTGGACAAGTCGGAAATTGATTTCGGGGTCCCCAGGGATTTGATGAAAGTCCATAATGACAGTTCACCTCATCGTTTGTCTAAAAATTGGAAGTTTGTCAAACGGCAACAAACCAAGTCTAAGTAATAGAAGCCGGTCCCTAAGGTGTTAGCTTCTGTACTCTGTTTCTTATTGTGCGCCTTCAAGAACATTTCATGGAACAGAAAAATAGACCTTGATAAGCTCGCTGTTTCCCTCCCAGATTTTTCGACGTTTTTCTTCTTCCTCGCGATTCGGGTACTTCTTTTCTAAAGATTTTTCGTGCGAAGAAACAATTGCTGCAGACTGTGAACTCGCTTCCAGAACTCGAAGTCGTTCAGCGCTGGAAGGTGATCCCACAGTTCTTGGCTCTTAGGGAGGTCGTAGTCAAAAGGATGAAGGGCTTTCTCCTCGTCAGTCTGTGTGAATAATAATAAGGACATAAATCTCACAAAATCGAACTTGAAATCAACACGCATAGGATGCTCTTCTTTCCCTTCGGCGTATAGTTGATTGTGTTTCTAGGACTAACACTAAGCGGTATTTAAAAAAAACCTTGAGTTCCGCGCAGTTCTTCAGATAAATCTGCCGGCGTCTCTCTTCTTCCTCTGCGGACGCATAGTACCTGTCTACAGAGAAAAGGTCGCTCAATTTGTGGACGAACTGTTCTTATAGCACCAAAACTCGAAGTCATCCAATTCGGGGTTTTGACTGATTTCGTTAGCCAGGCGTTGTCTTGCTTGTAATTTCGCTCTAAAATTGGGTTCAAGAAAATTACAAACTTTCGAACCTTTCTTCTTTTTCTGCCTCACTGACAAACTTTATCAGCGACTTGGTCCAGTCAGAATCCATCAGGAACGCTGTAGAATGCGACTTCAGCCAGCCTCACAATCAGCCAGCAAAACTCGGTTAGCAGAGGAAAGGAGAACAAGAAAAGGGGAGAAAGCAAGGTGACTCAACATTGAATCAAACGTTCACGGAATGAAGAAATTTATTTCAACACGTCTATTCAACTTCTTTCTCATGACTAACTTTGCATTGCTCATTGCAGCCATCAAAGGCTTCTTCCAAGACACAGCAGTGAAATTACAATTCAATAAAAACGAATCTGGAGCATCAAAACAAGAAATCCGTCAGCGCTCCATGAAACTCGCCGGGCACTCGGTGTTGGTTGAAGGCAAAGAAGCTCAGCTCTTCGTTGTAGCGTACATGAAGTTCCTTGCCTTTACTAGATGTGAGTTTTGCAAGACCCTCTTGCTTCTTCTCGATCTTAACATTAGTATTCACTAGGAGGGCGTCTAGAGCGATATTGTCATCCACGAATTCGATCACAAATTCGACGATTTCGCGCTTCCCCAGCGCCCATTGTTGGAGAATGCGATTTGCACAGTCCACTGTGAGCCCGGGCGTGTAAGCCGCCAGGTAGATTCTCTTCCACGGACTATTCACCAATTGATCATCCACAACATTAACAGTACGCTGAAAGCTATTGTCTCTCTGTTTGCGTTCATCTTCGTCTTCGTAATAGATAAGTTCGCAGACTTCAAGCTCCTCAAAGCGTCGAAGGTTTGGGTGGCTGAAGAAACACTTAGGGATGTCTATTTTAAAGCCGTAGAGACCAAAAGTCTTGATCTTGGTCGGCAGAAGTGGTAAAAGTCGGAATAACTCGATGAGGTTTAAGTGGTCGCCCATAAGATTGGCTTCGTAGCGGAAAATTCGCAAGCTAGCTGGAAGGAGAGCAATCCATTGAATAAATTCATGCGCCCGCATGTTGGCGTAGAAAGAAGCCGGCTTGTAGTGCCGAAAGATCACTTTGAAGGCGGCGCGTCGCTGCTTCCAAGTAGTCTTCTTCTTCTTTGGATCAAGATACAAATACTGAAAGCCGGTCTCATGCCATGATGATGTGCACCAGAACGAGGCGCCTCCTTCGTCTCCTACCTGACGCTTTCTCGGCTTGCTAACAACGCGAGGCTTCGTGTATCTGGTTTCGTGGTCATTGGGCCTAACAGGAACCACGCTCCGTCCAAATTCGAAGTAGAATCCACCACGCCCAACGACATCGAATTGAAGTATTGCATCGTCGAAGGTGCGCAATCGGCTAGCGTTTCTGGTGCAAAGCCTATCGAGGCGACGGCAGACGCCATGCAGCACGAGCAGCTGTCGACCGTCAATGAAGCCAATGACGTGAAGAAAAAGATCATCGGGCAAGTCCAGCAGAGGGAATTTCTTGAAGTCCTCGAAGAAGCGCTTGATGAATCGGTAATCAACGTGATGGGCGAGTTGGTGAACAAGGCCGAGAGATGAGAGCATTTTGAAGGGCGAAACGATAGAATGGAAATGTCAAGTCCATGAGAAGAACCGGTGTAAATTACATTATTAGCAGCTCGAATGAATTCAGATTTGCAAAGTGCAATTATGTGCGATTTGCTGTGAAGATCTAATAACGAGATGAGCGAATGGGCGGTTCACATATTCTCCGATTGAAAAAATGCCATTTATCAATGAGGAAGTCATTGCACCCGTATAGCTTTCGAGATCAATTCCAGCAGTAAGAGTATCCCTTCTGACACTTCCAGTACTTGTATCCGTATTGTTTGCAGCAAGATCCAACTCCGCCATAGCCGCAGTAGCGATCGCAGGCCTTGTAGTGCTTCGCTGCCTCGGTCACTGGGGTCACCACGCAGCCTGAAGATTTGTTTAAGTTAGGACTAAGATCTTTACCAATGAGGAAGAGAGCGAGGGCGATGCAGAGGAAGACTCGCATAGTTAGAAGGTTCTTGAGAAGACTTTGAAGTTCCGAAGCTGGAGCTGCGAGTGAGAAGTAGGAGACTCTTAGCGCTCTTTATACTAGCGTTCGCTGTTTACTACTAGTCGTGTTTGCCGTTCCTTGCGTGGGCGACCATCCTGTGCATACTGAGAACGGTGTTTTGCTTAGGAAGCAATCTTACGCCTTCATTATTGCTGAATGTGAGTCGAGATCCTTGACATCACACTTCCAATTGGTGAATGACATGGCAGTCTCGGGAAACGAATCTGACAGGACTGATTCAAGCAAGAATTAATAGACCGCTGACCATGGAGAGTTTCCGGATAATAAGCGCTCTTCTATCAAATTGAAGGCAAGGCATTGTAATATTGACAGACTGCATTGAATATAAATTGTGCTGTTAAACGCATTTCTGTCAGTGATTGGATACAGGAGCGTGCCAGAAACGGGTCTTGGACGTCGCCAAGCTCTATCAACCTCTGCCAATTTTTAAGTCTAGTTTCAGTCCAACACAATTGAAGTGAAGATACATTTTTCTTGCTCAGCCACTCATTGAAGGGGACGCATCAGTGTCTATCGCGAAACGAAGTTCTTTCTAACAAGTCAAGTCAGTGAACCAAAAGCGGAACAGCCATAGAGTGTGTGATGCAGCAAAACTATCTCTCTTCTGACCTTGCTCCTTTCTCTCACTGCTTTCCACATTTTACACCGTGACTCGCACAATTAATTGTTTGCACATTCAACAACGTGATACTGGGCATAAACATTTATCAATGTCAATGCAATCGTCAAGAAGTTTTTCATCAATAACAGTAAGAGTATCCCTTCTGGCACTTCCAATAGCTGTATCCGTACTTCTTGCAGCAAGCTCCAACGCCGCCGTAGCCGCAGTAGCTGTCGCAGGCCTTGTAATGCTTTGCTGCTTCAGCAACCATTGCGCATCCTACAAGAGCCAATTTTATTTCCAAGTCGTTATTCTTACCAATGACGAGGAGAACGAGGCTGAGGAAGACGAAGGTGCGCATTATAAAAAGAGTTGTAGGAACTTGGAAGCTGTAGCCGGGGACTGTGGACGCCGGGCTCGACCCTTGTCCTTTATACTTGCCAGACTTCTCGCGCGTGGGCGAGCCGTTGTGCAAACAGTGCTCGAAGAATGTGTTCACCCGCATTCTCAACAATGGTTTTTGTTTGAAAACAAAACTAGTTATCGTGATGCTGTTTACTACACACTTCAGCGGATGTGAATCAGATTTCCTTTAAAACTTAAATTTAATTGTCGATTCTTTTAGGTTTCAAATGTTCCGTCAATCTTTGTCCTGGACTGGTTTTTCACGTGGCGGCCTTCCGAGAAAAGCCTTTTGACTTCTGCGTCTCTATTGACTTGACCCGGCAAGGAGACGCGAATAAGTGCGGTAGTCGAGTCCTTGATCAAACATGGTATAGTCGGCAGAAACCTTTGAGACGGACGTCTGCAACCTGCAGATGTTTTAGATTTCAAAGTAGTGATGATGATGTGAACTGCATCCTCACACTTTATAATCGGCTCTGTTTGTGTAGCTAACTTCATTTCTCATTTCTTGCCGATTCTCTTTCTCTTCTTTAAAAACGCTGAATAATGTGCATGCGCGATGGCAACAAGTAACGACCCTGATCTTTATCGTGGGGCAACTGAACATTGAATGTCTTCGATCAGTTGTAGCAGTTCGAGTAGCCGTTGCTGTACTTGTAATAGCTGTATCCGTACTTCTTGCAGCACGCTCCCACTCCGCCCTTGCCACAGTAGGCATCGCATGCCTTGTAGTGCTTCGCCTGAGCCACCGGCGTCAGGGCCATGCCTAGAACCTTTCAATTGCGGTCTCGAGCCCATCAATGATGAAGAGGGCGAGGCTGAGAACGATGAAGAGACGCATTGTCGAAGATTAAGTTGAGGGCTAAAGGAAGTTGTAGAGGCTGAGGATCACCTTTTCGACCTTGCTTTTTTATACTGACAACGTGGTACCTGAAGATCATATTTACTGTGCCATGTGGGCGTTCTGTTCGTCACACAGAAAACCAGGAAATATTTTCTTCGAAGCAGACCTTTAATCTTCGCTGGTGCCCGACACTTGCATGGCATCTTCACTTTGTGTGCAATTGCCGATAGCTACATGAGTTTAGAGCTGAACTATGAAGTCATTGACCTATAAAGCTATTGTATTTACTCTAGGATCTTCAGGAAGAGTCTTTACTCTAGGATCTTCTCTGCACACAGGCAATGTTGGCACCAGATAAAAAACGTCTGCCACTGTGCGAGAACACAGCTGGTGTGCAAACAGAGCGTACTCAGCAGAAACATTCTTCTCAGAGCGAAGTGGCAGACTAATCACTGCCCTTCTTACAAAAATACTTACAATTAGTTGACGTTGAGCTGTAAGAAAAAGTCTGCAAGTACCACTTAAATGCAGCTTTCGCTGGCAGCAAGGCACTCGCTGGTGTGGCGCCTTCCTCTTGTCCACAGTTGCTGGTTTTTCCAGAGATGAGGGTTTTTCTATTCCAATGAGAAGGCCGTTTAATGCCAAACTTTAACCTTCGCTGACACTTGTTCCTTGATCTCGAAAATGCGGGCAAACATGTTTCCATGTGGTCGAAACGGGGTTGAGCCGTACTGTTAACGGACGAAGGAAGCAAATACAGGTGAGAATAGGAGTCTTCGATCAAACATGGCACACTCAGCGAAAACCTCCTTTCACACAACCTTTCAGGGTCAGACATACACTTCCTTTGTTGCAGAATAACCGATCTCGAGGAATTTCACACTCAATCGGAATTGTGCTCTTCATTTCGTACAGACATGAATTGGCCATACTTTATCAGCAATGCAAGGTCCTATTCCGATAATTATGCCAATGATTATGGCGAACTGCCTAGTACGCGTTGTTGCGCCTACGACCTCCGTCACCTAGGTCGCATCATCGCAGCAGTCTGGTTAACACATCTTGGGTCAACACTGTGGCTCCTTCGTTGACCGTTTGATTGTTCGATCTCATTTGTTCTTATTCTTTCATCTCGTCGTCCACGCGCTTACTGAATTGGTTTTCAGAAATCAGGTTTGTTCTCAAGTCTGCAAGTGTCTGAAACATCCTTCAAGATGGATCAAAACGACCAAACAAATGAGCCAAAACTTGATGATCCAAACGGTGTCACTGAGATTGTAGGATTTTCGAAGCGATCGAATCGTCAAATTAATCAAGGTGATATTTCCTTCTCCTCATCTTCGCTTGGACGATCAGCGAATCGTTGATTTATATGCGTACGCTCGAAAATGGAAAAGGAATTCTTCGAGATCTCCAACAGTAAGGTTAGCGATACTTCACCGTCGGTAACGTTTCCCTTAGGAGGGTATAATCACCACGTGGCGGAGAAGATTGACGCTATTAAAAAGAATAGGAGATGAAGAGGAGACGACGGATGGACAATATGCGACAAGGTATGAATCACAACAAAAAACTTTTCTAATACACAAGTTCTAGGTGGAAGGCATCTACTCAATCTGATGGACCTTCACGTCGCAGAAAATGAGACTACGGACGAAACCAGAGAACAGGAAGAAGGGAACATTAACTGACTTTTTTTTGTTTGTTGACTTGCATTATATACTTGTGCCATAAATTGCATTGTCACTTAATTTTGATGCCCAATCTATACGGTCTCTTCCACACATCCAGCGAACTGGCATTTCTTTCATTTGGTGCCACTCTTTACCGACACTTATTGTTAGCAATACGAAGCTGTTTCTTCATTCCACAATAATAGAACATAGGAAGTATAGTGAGGATAATACGTTCCGCTCTTTTAGGACTACGCGCTTCCTTCATGACCTAGGTCGCGCTCTCTTAGCACTTCCCTCCAAATAGGACATCTCAGGTCTGCAACGGAGAGGTCATTCAAAGGACCCATTTTGATCCTTTGCTCTCTGTTGACCTGCCAGCGAGTCCTATTTCGAGTTGTCTAATCCGACTTTTCTGCTCTATTTTCAAGCCATGGCAAGCGTCCCGGAAATAGTTTCTCTCACCAGTGATGACAGCGATGATGACGACTTTTTCGACTCTCTCTGCGTAAGCAAGAAAAACGTCCCCCTACCGCCCCTACCGCCCCCACCGCCCCCAACGGCCCCGCCGAAGGCGTGGCATCATGGCATCAGTTATGTGAGTTTCCACAGCGTTTCAAAAGAAAAAAACATTTCCAGGATTTCCGGAATCACATTGTGGGCAAGCTTGTGAAGGCTAAATATCCGTCTCCGAGCTCAGAAGTCATGGACAAAGGAATTCGTGAAGCGATGGGTCAAGCACGTAAGCTCGAACAGCAGATGTTCGACATGGCCAACACCAAGGTTTGCGACTAAATCCAAAATGACAAAGTGTCAGGACGAGTACGACAAACTAGTGGCAGTGAAGATTTGTGCAATTCAAGAGAAAGGAAAACTAGAGAATGAACAAGAATTGAGCGATCCGAAAAGTCTCGGCACTGGAGAGTCGACGCCATTAGACCAAGAGTGGAAACAGAATGTCTCTCAAGTGAGTGTATATACTTCCAAATTATTTACTCTGAGCTTTGTTTCAGGATCTTCGAACCCATCTAGCCACAAAATTAGTCAAGGCGATATTTCCGTGTCCAGATCTGAACGATGCCCGCATCCGTGACGTGTTTACTTATGCGCGCGAAGTCGAAACCGAGCTCTTCGACATGTCGAACAGTAGAGTTGGTGATACGTCGACGCTGGCGACTAACACTTCATTTAGGAGGAATACTACAAGCGCCTGGCAGAAAAGCTTTACGCTATCAGCAAGGAGATGGCGAGGAAGAAAAAGGAGCGTATCGAGCGTCAGCAAAGTAAGCCGTCATCAAAAAAAAAAGAAAGATTGCAGACGAAATGGAAGATCGCCTGAATTCCATGAACATCAACGATGACGACGAGAATGAGTCTCACATGAAGAGCAAGGAGCAAAAAAATCCGCAGATACTGAGTGACCAGCAACCGAACCTCACTGTTGGCAAGTGCAGTTTGATTTTGTCCAATCCTTTCATCTCTTCTTTAGACGTTAGTGAAGCACCAAGTGATGCACAAGGAATGGATGGCTCAAAGCCGTCTTGCGAAATGACTCCTCAACCGCAAAACGGCTTTGACGATTGGCGCAGTCATGTTCGCCATGCAGTCGACCAACTTCTCGCCCTTCGCGAGCAAAATCCAAAGATACCGCTGCCGACTTACATTGACCTGTATCGCTCCCTTGGGGTAAGCGACAATCCGCTTTTCGTCAAATTCAGCAGATGAAAGACGATGGAGAGACAGAGAAGCGCAACGAGTTCTTCGCATGCCAGCCGCTTGAGTGGCATGTTGATTTCGCCAAGGGACTTCTTCTGCAACAAAATCTTTTCAATTCCCAGCACACAGCTGCCGGGCCAAAATCGGCCTTCCCGATCCCGCAAGA
Source organism: Poikilolaimus oxycercus (assembly GCA_034700245.1). Classification (NCBI taxonomy): domain Eukaryota; kingdom Metazoa; phylum Nematoda; class Chromadorea; order Rhabditida; family Rhabditidae; genus Poikilolaimus; species Poikilolaimus oxycercus. The sequence continues at coordinate 2,177 of JAQIXL010002351.1, read as the reverse complement.
GCTCGAGGCTCAGATGAATGGCCAGGTCTCAAGAACCGTCAAGCTCTTGGTGCCAAATGCGTTGATCGATGCCATCTGCGGCTCGACTGGAGCGCATATTCGCAATATCATGCGAGTCACCGGTGCACAGATTCGAACTGAACAAGACGTCGAGGAGGGCACTAACCTCGTCATTATTCAAGGCAATGATTACCAACTGTATCGCGGTCAGTACTGCATCTTCGCCCGTGTAGCCGAGCTGAGCCACTGCTTGTTGGAAGAGGTTTGAACCTTTTGCGAAATATCTGAAATGTCAGATCCAGCTACGTACGGAAATCGAAGTCCCATCACACCTCGTTGGGAAAATCGTCGGCAAGAACGGTCAAAACTTCCGCGATCTTCAGAAGATTGCAACGGTTTTGTATTGTTACAGAATTATGAAATTCGGCTTGTAGGTGAGCATCGACTGGGCACCTCTCTTTGCGAGATTGAAGCAGACTACCACTGTGAGGATTACAGGAAACTTCAATGCGACGCAAGCTGCACAGGTTTTGTAATTTCGCTGAATGTAGGAATTAAGAATCTTTTAGTGTCGCATTTGGCAGCTTCTAGACCAGCCGTGAGAAGAACACCTTCGACGATTTCAGTGCATTTTTTGTTTCTCCTGAATTTCAACAACTTCGTTTCGCCGTTTAAAAAAGGAATTGCAGAATAAAGTTGCTGACTAGCCCCTACCGGGGCTAGCGGGTACACGTCAATAGGATAAAGACTAACGTGGCTTGTCTGCCTACTGGGTATTTTATCTGAGAATACAAAATTTTGCTGCGGTGGATTTGTTTTTTTAACTGTATTAACGTTAATATTTCATTTTTGACGTTGATTGTTCAAAGATCTGACATTGAGCTCAATTTTAGTGTTCATGTTGCAATCTTAGCGTACTCTAAAGACTATCGGTCCCTATATACACTCGGCATCGGTTCTACCTATTGTGGCGCCTTGCGACGCTATTCGAGTTTAATGTTATGGTGCATGTTGAGACTTTAAATACTCTTGCTAAAAACAAACGTTTCTTATAAGCACTGGGTATAGGTTCTACCTATTGTGGCGCCTTGCGGAGGACTCGCTACGCTCGCCCTCCGCTGCGGCGACGTGTTGCGCGGATTCAGTGTTAGGGTTTTTGTTACAATATAAGCGTACTCTAAAGACTAACGGTCCCTATAAAACACTCCGCATAAGGGTTGCCCACAAGGCTGCCAAATGGTTACTGACTAATGTGACTTGTCTGCCTATTGGGTACAGACTAACGTTACTGGGCTGCCTATTGGGTACTGACTAACGTTACTGCTCTGCCTATTGGGTACAGACTAACGTTTCTGGGCTGCCTATTGGGCACTCAGTTACTGGGCTGCCTATTGGGTACTGACTAACGTTACTGCTCTGCGTATTGGGTACAGACTAACGTTATTGCTCTGCCTCTTGGGTACAGACTAACGTGACTGGTCTGCCTATTTGGGACAGACTAACGTGACTGGTCTGCCTATTTGGCACAGACTAACGCGACTGGACTGCCTATTGGGACAATGGGACATTGTTACATACCAAAGTCTCATTGTCCCAATGTCCCAAAGTCCCATTGTCCCAATGTCCCAATGTCCCAATGTCCCAAAGTCCCATTGTCCCAATGTCCCATTGTCCCAATGTCCCAATGTCCCAATGTCCCATTGTCCCATTGTCCCAATGTCCCAATGTCCCAATGTCCCAATGTCCCAATGTCCCAATGTCCCAATGTCCCAATGTCCCAATGTCCCAATGTCTCATTGTCCCAATGTCCCACCTTGGTGTGTTTACGGTGAAAACTTTAAAGCCCCTACCGGGGCTAGCGGGTACACGTCAATGGGATGACTAACGTGGCTTGTCTGCCTATTGGGTATTTCTGAAATACAAAACTTCGCTGCGTAGACTTGTGTTTTAACTGTATTAACGTTAATAGTTCAGTATTGACGTTGATTGCTAAAATATCTGAGTTCAATTTTAGGGTTCATGTTGCAATCTTATCGTTAGCGTACGCGAAAATTCCTGTAAACACTCGGCATAAGTGCTACCTATTGTAGCGCCTTGCGGAGGGCTCGCTACGCTCGCCCTCCGCTGCGGCGACGTGCTTTTCGAGTTTAATGTTAGGGTGCATGTTGAGACATAAG
>JAQIXL010002350.1:0-13408 GCA_034700245.1 Poikilolaimus oxycercus | reverse complement strand
TCGGATGACCCAGTTTTTGGTCAGAACGGATATGTTCCGAACCTATCCGTAACGGTTTTTCGCAACGATACAGAATGTTACCGCGCTTTATCTGCACGTATCCGGTCGAATAGTGTACCTAAATCTCCTTGTACAACAAAGTTGATTTGAGAAAGGCAAAAATTTAGCCCGTTAACACAAATGTTTAAGATAGTAGGCGGTTTTGCCACGCTGATGCCAACCGAGTGTGATGTCATACGCGACGGAACGGAGCACAAAATTCAGCCGACCAATATTGTGCTTGGTGATATCGTCGTCGTGCACAGCGGCGCAAAAGTGCCTGCCGATCTCCGTCTCATAGTGCGTGGAACGGTGACGGTTTGAACTTTTTCAGAAAGCTTCGAATATTAAATTGGGCACTTCGTCAATCACCGGCGAAGCAGGATCCTTCGACTACCACGTCAACCCGGCGGTAACAGACACGAATGTCTTCGAAGCCTACAACATTGCTTTCAACGGCTCCTTTTGCTTGGAGGGTGAAGGTCTTGGTGTCGTCATTCGAACAGGAGGGAACACTGTACGAGCAAAGGTGTTGTGATGATGTCTCAGATCGTTGGACAAATTGCTGCTTTGACAGCGGAGCAGAAGAACCAGCGGTCGATGCTTGAAAAGGAAATCTCACGGTTTGAAATGGGAAAATGTAAAACTACTCAAGCAGATTTGTTCGTTTTGTGACGGTTTTGGCGCTCGGCATGGGAACGGCGATCTTTTTGATCGGCTGCTCTGTTAACCACTTCCGCGACGTCTGGCATTTCTTCCTCGCCGGCTTCATCGTTGTCATTTGTGCCAATGTGCCGCAAGGTTGAAATCTTTGCAAGCAAAAAGAGTACTCTTCGCTCAGGCCTTCCGGCTACACTCGCCTGTCAGCTCACAATTATTGCTCGCCGTTTGGCTGAGGAGAAAATCTTCATCAAGAAGCTCGACATTATTGAGACGTTAGGTGCTGCCACTGTTATCGCGGCCGACAAGACGGGCACCATCACCAAGAACAAAATGACGGTCGTCGACTTGTGGTACAACGAGAAGTATCTCAGCGGTACTGCGTCTAATCGTCTGTTTCACTCAACTCTCAGGTCTCGCAACACTCACCCACCGGGTAACGCGTGTTAGAAGTCACCAAGGACTGGAAGACCCTCTTCCGGATCTCTTGACTGTGTGCGTTGTCTGCAATCGTGCTCAAATGAGTGCCAAGCAAACTCGGCACGCATCACGTCTTCGTTTTCGGCGCAGCAAGCTTCGCAGTCAAGGAACGGACGTTGAGAGTGCAACCAGCGGTCTCACAGTGTAAATCACAAATGTTGAGTGAAGCACACTTACAGGCGAAAACGCCCTGGGCTTCCAACAGCTGTCGTCAATGAGTTGAGATTTGCTGGAAATCCTAACGAAGTCGCACTTCTCCGCTTCGCCTATCAGTACGTCAAAGTCAACGACATTCGAGAGAAATACCAGGTGTGCAAATACTCTTTACTAACTAGAACGGTTCCTCAGCCGCTCTTCGAAGTCCCTTTTAACTCCGCAAGAAAGTGGTCCCTCGTCATCTGCAAGGACACAAGCACTGGCCACGGCAAGGGTGAGAGTGCTGACGGGGTGAGTTTAACTGGTAAAAAATTGCAGTTTCAGAGCGAGTGGGACTACTGGCTGATGGCAAAAGGTGCCCCGGACGTTCTAATCCAAATGTGCAAAACGATGAACATTAACGGTATCGAGCTGGACCTAGACGAGCAGTCATTTCTGATTGGATCTTTAAAGGTTGGCCCTAAGAATTTTCAAACTCCCTGTCTCAGACAGCTTATGAAAAGTTTGGGGATGACGGCTGCCGGGTGATTGGTATGGCCCAGTTACGGTTCCGTGGACCAGTGAACTGCAAGTTTGACTTGGATGCAAAGAATTTTCCGACAAATGGTTGGTCTTTTCTTGGCATGTCGGCCATCGTCGATCCTCCGAAGTATGAAAAGCTTTCTTCAACGCAGTTGCGCAGGGACGACACGGCGATGGCCATCAAGCAGTGCAAGGACGCCGGCATCAAGGTCTACATGGTCACAGGCGATCATCCCACCACGGCCACCGCTATTGGAAGACAAATTGGTCTCATTGGTGGATCGGAACAAGTCTGCCACGCTGAAAACTCATGAGTGTTGCAGATAATCGAACAACCAGGCGGTTATGTGGAGTTCGTCGAAGAGACGCCGGACATGCCGGACTGGGCTGTCGTCCACGGGCAGGATATCAGCGACATGACACCGGCAGACTGGGACTGTCTCCTCGAGCACCCATACATAGTTTTTGCCCGGTAATTGAAAGGAAAGTTTCATCCGCTTACAATTAGGACAACACCGGAGCAGAAACTGGGAATCGTTGAGCAATGCCAGGCTCGCGGCGAAATCGTTGCTGTCACTGGCGATAGCGTCAGCGACGCTCCTGCTCTCAAAAAGGCCGACGTCGGTGTGGCGATGGGCATTTGCGGTATCGAGTTTCTATTCCTTTAAACATTTTTCCAGGTTCCGACGTGGCGAAGGAGGTGGCAGACATTGTGCTTTTGGATGACAACTTCGCATCGATTGTGAAAGGAATCAGGAAAGGTCGACTTCTCTTCGACAACTTACGGAAAACTATTGCCTACACCCTCTCTCATCTCTTTCCAGAGATGGTTCCCATACTTTTGAATTTCATCCTCGGCTTCCCAATGGGTCTTACACCCCTACAGGTGATTCATCGTGTCATTCCCAAAAACACTTTTAGATCCTATCCATTGATCTGTTGACGGAGTTACCACCAGCTATTTCTCTTGCATACGAGCGTTCAGAGGAGGACATCATGTCAAGGGCACCAAGGAAGCAGACCAAATGGCTCGTGAGTTAGCAGCTGATGGACTATTCCAGAGCTCTTTAGGTAAGCAAGGGACTTCTCGTCTACTCGTACCTTTTCGTGGCGGCGTTTATTAGCGTTGGTTGCATGCTGGCGTTTTGTTGGGTCTACATCCACCACGGAATTCCCGTCAGCGATCTATTGGGTACAGCCTCCTCGGGCTACTTCACTGTAAGCTTTGAGCAAGCATATATTTTGACTTTTGTGCACTTCAAAACATTCGGAAACTTGTTCTGTAATACAGCACAGGTTTAGCGCGACAATCAAAATAAAACCTTTGTGACGAGCACGAATAAGACGTTCACGCCGATGGAACAAGTGGACATCGCTGCACAAGCAGCAGCCGGCTTCCAGATCACTCTAGTCATGTCTCAGGTTTGTGAAATGAGAGTGATCTCGGAATGACTAGTTCTTCCACATCTGGGCCACTTCCACGCGACGCGTCTCCATCTTTCGACATGGAGTCGCTAACATTGTAGGCGATACCATTCTCCCAAGCAACGTTTTGTTCTTTCAGACCATGTGGTTTGGCACAATGATCGAAGTCCTATTTCTCTGCTTGCTCGTCTACACTCCCGGTCTGCAAGATGAGATTGGCACCAAAGCACCTCCACGTCTGGTTTGGCTCTTTAGTGTCGGTGTTGGTGGTGTTCTCTGGCTCTTTGCCGAATCTCGCAAGTGGTTGATTCGTAATCGTCCATCGTGGACTCTCACTCGAATCTTCCAATGGTAGTGCGTAATGTGCGTTTGTATCGTGCAGATGTCGATAAAGTATGCATCTCAGATTTTTCTCGTCATGCTTTACTGCTTTCCGAGTTGATTCGTAGTCGTCCCTCGTGGACTATCATAAGCGTCTGCAAGTGGTAGAGTCAGTGTTTGTAAGCAATGCGAATGGCGTAACAACAATCTATGTTTTCACAATTATCCACTGATTGCTGTGAGTGTTTGAGCTGGCGAAGTGCAGCATAAACCGAAAGCCTTCAGGAGTACCACCAGACAAGAAAAGCCCAGTGAGCAATGAGTAAATCTCTCTGACCAGACAGAGGTCAACCTTAAGGAGCAGCAGAAACAGAGTATGATTGATCACGTTTGGTGATAATCGACATGGAGTAAGGATGAAGATAGCAAATGTGGCAAAACAGAAAAGGGAGAAGGTATGGAGAAAGCACGAATGGAATGTCGGCTGTCAGAGACCGGACAGAGGGTAGAGGACGACTGCATTGAGGGTGAGCGGAATGATGAGGCTAGACAAGAGAAGGACCGCGCCGAGAACCGCGAGACCGTTCCGTTGACGGTAGTTAACACAGACGAGAAGACGGTAGGCGAACGAACGGAGAGCACGGTGACCACTTCGCCCAGTGTTGCAAGAAAATGAAGAAGTCGTACATGTTCTTTATCAGAACTGTTTGATTCGATCTTCTCAAATTGCTAGCTGTTCCCGGCTCGAATTTTCAATCTCGCTGGTTGAGGAATGCCCCTAGATCGGCTCGGCAAAGCATTGTGGTCAACAGGTTCATGAGATGCCAGCCATGCAAGAATTCATCGATCAGACAGCAACTACGTGACGCCTTTCACAAGGTGGCGGGTGCCAACCGAGTGCTTTTCTGGTTGGTTCTATGATGACTCTTTACAGTACGATTTGAACATGCGTCTTCTTTGTCAGGTATGTATCTAATTTAATTGTCAAATTTCTGCTTAAAATCAAACGTTAAATTCAGCCCTCATTTTCAATCGTTTTTCAAACAGTTACAAATAAAGCATTATCTCGCAGGAAATAAGCTAGAAATTGTCGAGCTTAGAGCACACCGTTGGTTGTTCGATGCTTCGCTGCCACGCTTCTTGAACCGGGTCGTCATTCCGCAGTCATCGCACAGGATCGCGCATCACTGTGGCAATGAACGTATGACGTTGCGCGACCGCTTTTGAGGTCGAGTGCAGATGGCGTCACTTTTGCACCTCCAATAGGTTGAGAAGTCCCATGAGAGTCGCAGAAGGTTTTTCGCATTGGCGGCGACAGAGGCCACAAAATATCGAACTGTGTAGGTTGGACTGAATAATAGAGGTACTGTTGCTCTGCTTAATCGGACTACATCTTTCAGTTACTGTAAGAATAAACACCTTCCTTCTGAGTCTCGATCATTCGTGCTTGTGAAAGCAAAAGAGCTGCCAAAGTTGCGCAAAAGCAGCGGGCGTTAAGCCAGGAAGAAAAGGGGAGCGGGGGTGGGAGATGTTTGTAAGGGGAAGGACAGCTGAGGGTGCCAGGGCAAAACTTGTTCCACTTCATCTCGGCCGACGACCCTCCCGGCGGCGTCGTTTCACACTCGAAGGATGTCTACAAGTGAGCTTTCCCTTCTTCATTCGGTCTTCACACTCTTCCATTGGTCTTGAGAATCGGGTAACGAGAAGCAGACCTCAATCATTGAATCCGAAAAGTGGTTATATTTTATGTATTAGTATGTTAGCCTTTACGAGAACATAGAATTACATTTATTTGTTTGCTTTTTGCAGGCTCAGAATGTGGAGACACGGGCATGACGCCACCAGTACGAAAACCATCGATGCTGACCAGTGCACGCCAGTCGGCCGGGCTGTCGTTCGTCGAGCACACCCTTTCTGTCGAAGAGCTTTGCGACATTCATCCGTTGTCTCACATCAACGCCCTTCAACCGTATGCGAGTGCGGGTCTCGATTCTGACGAAGCCTTGTAAGTTTTTGACAAGGTCGCCTGAAAATTCCTAAGAAAACGACTCGAAGACGGCGGAAGAAATGTTCAGGCGACCCGCCCTAAAATTACGTTTCTTCAACTTTTCGGGCGAACATTTCACTTGAAGTTCTGGTTTCTTCTCACAGGTTTAGTTTGTTTTGAGGCAGCACAAATATTGCCTAGGTGCTGCAATTCTAAGTGTGGTTGCCTACTTTTTTTTTCCACCAAGACGAATCATGACGAACTGTACATTGTCTCAGCAGTTTTTCTTGTCCTTGCCGTACTCACAATGTGTCTTCAAGCCATCTGGCAGGAACGCAAAGTCATCAAGGTTGGTTTAGGTATTTGAAAGACTCTTCAGGCATTCCAATCTTATCGAAAACTTCTGCCCACTATAACCACTGTTATTCGAGAGAGTACTGAAGTGGAGATAAAGGACGAAGAGCTCGTCGTTGGCGATCTGGTTGTTATTAGGTACGAGGATCCTTTCCGAAGTCTTACCTCTAAAATACATAGATGTGGCTGTCAAATCTCGGCCGACATGCGTATTCTCCAGTCAAATGCTTTGACATTGAAAACCGTCGACATAACTGGAGATCCAAAACCTTTACTGATGATTTCGGAACCGTCCGCACTGCAAACATCGGTTTTTGACGCAAGAAACATTGCTTTTTGTGGCTCATTCTGTCTGGAGGTAAAGATTAAAGCACAACTATAGGTTGTTTAGGGTGATGGCATTGGTCTCGTTCTCAAGACCGGCAAATTCACAGTATTGGGAACAATAGCCGAATTACGTGGAATGGCAGAACTATCGGAAGGGAGGCTTCGAAAGGAGCTACGACGCTTTGTGAATACAATCTCGGTTTTCGCCGTGGGCATGGCTGTGGCTTTTTTCTTACTTAGCTGCGCCACGACTCGGTTAGTTTTTCCATTATCAGTGATCCAAATTCGTTACAGATTTGAGCATGTTGTTGACCACTTTTTAACTTCCGTCTTGGCTGTCATTGTTGCAAACGTCCCACAAGGACTTCCAGCTACGGTTGGCGCGCTTTTGCGTGTCATTGGAAAGCGCCTGACAAAGAACCATGTCGTCCTCAAGAAGCTCGAACACATTGGTTGGTTGAAGTTTCGCTAGCTAACTGATTGTTTAGATGAGTTGGGCGCGGTTACGGTAGTTGCAACAGACAAGACGGGTACTCTGACGAAGAACCAAATGACAGTCACAGACGTCTGGCTAGGTCGGCCTTTGCCTGAAAGTATGAAGCGCTTTATTTTTCAGCAAAAAACACCAAATTTAAGGCGAAATGAAAAGCAATTCTTCAGAGGCAACGGATTTGACAGCAGTTGAGAGCACAACATTAACAGAGCCGCTGCTCAACCTTTTGAAGGTTTTATTTTCAAAAATGGCTGATGATGTATATCAGATAATGTCCGTCTGTAATCGAGCGCATTTTGAAAGCACAAGGCGTTCATTAAGAACAGCTTCTTCGCGCCTTCAGTTGGGCGCAGAAAACTTGGAAAAGCACACCCGAAATGGATCTTCAACTAAGAAGAAATTCACCGTGGTGTATGTTGTTTCTTGTTGAAGAGTGAAGCGCCTTTTAATTCGTAGCTCTGAAACCTTTTAGAGATGCGCAGACGGGCGCTGTGGCGTTGAAAACGATTTCCTCCCCAAATCTTGATGCATTACAGCGTGCTAACGGACAAAAAATGCGACGCTCAGCAAGGTTATTGAGGCAAAAAAAATATCCAAACCACAACTTTAGTGCCTCTGCAGTATACTCTGTGTTTCTGGAGCAGGAAATCAACGGGAATGCGGCCGATGTTGCGATTGCTCGATTTGCTGAGGGATTTGCCAGTGTCGAGGCAATTCGACAACGATTCCATGTTTGTGCTCAATGTGACTAGAGTGCTTTTACAGATTGTCTTTGAAATTCCATTCAACTCGGTTCGACGCTGGCACTTAGTTATTGCTCGTTGCCTGAACGACAAGATTGCTCAAGTTGGAATAAGTTTTTCTCATGTGTTGATTTTCAAGGCCGACTCAGAACTCGAGAGCGCTACTTACGTGATCATGATGAAAGGCGCACCTGAAGAGATCCTTCAGAGATGTTCTTCTTACAGACATAACGGGAACATACGCGGCATTGACCAAGCCTTTCAAACCGACTTCCAGGTAACATTTCATCTTTGTAAACTAATTCCCACTTCTTGAGCTCGTTTGCGAAGCGCTTGGAAGCGATGGAAAGCGGGTGATGGCCTTTGCTGAAAAGCGTTTTACGGCTCCAGCGGGCATTCACTTTTCGGCCGAAGCACCTTCTTGGCCCGAGATGCTGGAATTTCAAGGAATCGTTGGCATTATCGATCCACCGAGGTGCGCTGTTCAAAAGGAAAATAAAGATTTGTGGCAATTACAGACCGGAGACTGCGTTAGCCATTCGACAATGTAAGAAAGCCGGCGTGAGGATTTTCATGATTACCCGCGACCATCCAACAACAGCGAGAGCCATTGCTGTTCAAATCGGCCTTATTAAGGCAACCGATCTAGTATTAGATACTTTATTTCTAGAGAGCATTTTATCTTACAGAAGACGGATTTGTCCATCTTTGACTACTATTCAGCGAAGCAGCCGGGATGTGGTCGAAAGTGGACCATTGTGCTGGGAGAACAACTCAAGGATTTAAATCAAGCCGATTGGAATCGTCTTCTCCTTTTCAAGCACTTAATTTTCGCGAGGTTTTTCGTTTTGTTGGCGAACTGAATGCTTCTAGAACAAATCCGGAGCAGAAGCTACTCATTGTGGAGGAGTGCCAGAAACGCGGCGAAACCGTGGCTGTCACAGGCGGCGGCGTAAACGACGCTCCAGCCCTCGCGCGAGCCAACGTCGGCATAGCCATGGGTGCAAGGGGTATTGACGAAAACCGAGCGATAAATGTGTTGCTCTTAGGCTCCGAAATCGCCAAGCAGACTGCCGATGTCGTCCTTCTGGACGATAAATTTACGGGCATCGTCGCCGGAATTCAAGAAGGTCGTGTTCTCTTTGACAATCTTCGCCACTCGTTGGCCTATACACTTGCTCATATTTTGCCGGAGGTTCAGTTTAACCCTGACGATTCAAAACACTTCTTTAAGGTGTGCCCGATATTTCTAACTTCCATTTTCGGCCTTCCCCTCGGTCTATCCACCCTTCAGGTTCCAATTTGACCTTCAGCGAACGCCTTCGTGTTCTAGATACTTAGCATTGATTTAGCGACGGAACTACCTCCAGCGATTTCATTGGCTTACGAACGACCAGAGAGTGACATCATGACTAGACCGCCTCGCTCTCGGTCAGTGAATTGCACGAATGTATCTCTCGTTAGACGGTCACGATTACTCTCCAAAGGCCTTTTCGTTTATGCGTATCTCCTGGCCGGTATGCCAATCACAATTGGATGCCTCCTTGCCTATCTCAGTGTGTTCTGGTATGCAATTTTGCCGCTCAAATGACTTTTAGGTATCACGGAATCCCGACAAGCGACCTCTTGTACACAGCTCAAGACTTTTGGAGATTCGGTGCGGAAGATTTCATTACTAGTAGCAACATAACATTGGACGCAACTCAGCAAGTGCACATCAAGGTGAGAGACGGTATTCTGAATAGAAACCGGTTAAATAGGGCGAAGCGGCGGCGGCATGGCAGCTGACGCTAATAGTCTCCCAGATCATTCATCTCTATGCGTGCACATCTCGACGAGCTGTCATTTTCAAACGCGGCCCCACGAATCGTGCGGCCGTTTTCGCTGTTTTACTCGAAATCTTTCTTCTTTTTGTCTTTCTCTACACACCTTTTGCTAGGTTTTTACTGTTTTGAACATTTCGTGCGAACTTTCAGATATCTTCTTGAGATCGAATCACCACCGGCGCTTGTTTGGCTGTTTGCACCGCTTGTTGGGCTCTACTTAGTGATGTACAATGAATGGCGAGTACGACTTATAAGGAAACATCCTCGAAATCTTGTTGTGAAAGGACTTAAGTGGTAAAGAGTTGAAATGCGTGTTCTTCAGCATGCCTGGCAAGCCAACTCTGACATCAACTTGTGTTTCCCTTGGTTGTGCCTCCCCCCCCCCAGACCATTGAGTCCTCCGACGGTGACTCAGTGTGACGATACGACAATTTTTTTTACTCAAAAATCTCTCTCTTTTATTCTTTGGCAATGAAATCTTTGTGCGTAAGAGAAAGAAGAGCTTCACGCGTGGAGCTGAAATTCGCCGGATGGAAGCGTCGAGAACTCGGCGATCGGTTTGCCCTCGGACTCGATCACGACCACAACCCGAAATTTGCCCTGAAATCCTTGATTACTGTAGATTTGCTACGAGCGAACCCCGAGGATGTCGAGAAGTTTAATGCCCATAAAAGAAGGCCCCTCCGGGATGTCGATGGTCCGATTAAAGTGGATCTTCTTTTCCAGTTCTTCCAAGGTATGGCGACCCTTCGACTGGAGAATCCGAGTCACCTCCTCGGGGATAAAGGTCGCGAACTCGAAGCGACTGAAAACTTTGAAAAAGGTGAAGAGACTACCAATAGTCGTCAGACACCATGAACATCTCACTGCGGCCCTCTCGACAGAGCTGCTCGCCCTCTCGTTCAGCCGTGATTTTGTAGAGCCCCGACTTCAAGAGGTCGTAGTGGCGGTCGGTGTGGACGGAGCCTGACACGATGCGAAAGACACCCGGCGCGACGATGTTCGCTTGGCCGTGTTTACAGGAGGGATGGTCATCCTCATCGTAGATGTGAATCCTCACGTCTTTCACTTGAACTGGGAGCTCTGCTTTTCGTTAAAGCAGAAAGCGAAGCACTTACCGGTGCTCGTCGATGCCATTCGAAACACATTATGCTGCTGGTCGAGGCAAATCTCGGATGAAACTCCCAGGACTAAATGTAAGAGGACCAGGGGAAGTAGAGAAACATTATACAGGTCCATGTGCACTCAAACAGTAAAGAGAAAAAACTAGGGGAACTTGTCGCAGTGGACGAAGGCACCAAGATGGGCGAAGACGACAGAGGCACGATGGCTACACATGACCAAAACGGCACGCGCTTATACACGGAGACGGCAGGCCAACACGATTCCTGTTTTAGAGCAACCTACCGATGACGCGTTAATCTCTCAAAGTACAGTCTGACGTTTTCGCGGAAGCTGAAAGCGCGTGACTCCAGGTTGAGGTTGAAGATTGGAGCTTTTGCCTCGATCGGTTTGGTCGAAACGCCCAATAAGTTTTCATCCTCAGGTCCGCTGGCTCGACTAATTCCGGGGTAGAAAAGTTGACTAATCTAGGGGCATTATTTCGCCCTATCATGCATGGAATTACTCAAGTTTTACCCAGGAATTAGTCAAGTTTACCAAAAACCCTACCCTGGAATTAGTCAAGCCAGCAGACTGACTGTAATCTGACTGTTTGATGTAATTTCTACACTCAACCAGAAAAATCGATTTGATCGTAAGCAGGAGGCTTGCTAGAGAGCTGCAAAAAGACCGAGGACCCTTGCCCCGTTGCAATTCATTCGCGCTATGACTGTTTTCGCGGCTTTCGCCACGTCCTTGTCTGGGGTTTCATTTTTTTTCCATCACAAACACACAATCTGTTGTTTATTATACTCAACACTAGTTGCCCATCCGACTAAGGACTCTTTACGCTCCAAACTAATAGCCTATGTCTGGAGAAACCTGGTTGCCACAATGGAAACATTACATTCAGGATACTGTATTTTCCACTTCTCATAAACGGCTCGAAGCAATGGTTTTTCGTCTGGGCTTCCCGCTTTTATGTTACTTATTGACTGCGGACTAAGGTACTAACAGCAAAGATGCTACGGAAGGATACATAGGTTAGCGGTAGAGTTACTAAGGGCGCTCTTGGAAGGCCCACAGGGTAGGTCAAACTGGGTAGGTCAAAAATTTCAGACAAAAGTGGTGCAAAGTCATGTTTTCCCTTGATTGCCGAAGTTCTTCGGACTTTCTCCGGGAGCATTTGGTGTCGTTCGAATCAGCATATTTTTGTTAGTAAGTGTGCGAAGTTTCAGTCCGATCCGACTAAGGGTGTTCGAGAACTGATGAAAATGTCCCAATGTCAGGTTGTCACATTGTCTCATTTCACGAAGATTTATATATAGTAATAGTACTAGCCGTGGTTCGTGGTTTAACATCCTAACGTTAGTGGTTAAGTGGGTGATGGTTCGTGATGCTTTCGTGATGTGTTTTGTGATACTAACGAAATCTCATGGGAGTTCTAAGTAGTTTTAACGGTCTCAGCGGTCTTAGGATTGTGAACTCTTGTTAGTTCCACAGTCTGAGTAGTTCAAACTCAATTAGTTTTAGTTCGGAACAAATGAAGCATAGTTTTTCTAACAAAGTTAGAAAGCAAGTTGTGAAGACACAAGATTAACAAAACAATTTTATTCGAGGGAGTGCATGGGAGTGGCCAGGTGCTGAGGGCCACGTAGAGCTGGCCGTGCGCGAACATCGGCGAGTGGAGTACGACGCCGACCTTATGGAGAGATGAGGGCTATGATAAAAACCAACCTTAGCGAGCGTCTGGCCCTGGGCCTTGTTGACTGTGAGACAGAAGGCGAGGCGTAGCGGGAACTGAGTCCTGACGAAGGCGTGCGAGGGGTCCGTGTCCTTGTCGGCCGGCTCGAGCTCGAGCTTCGTGAAGATGTACTGGGTGCCCGCCTTCGGGGTGGTGAGGAGCGTGCAACGGATCGCCTTGATAGGCAATTGCCAACTCGATAGTGCGCTAACCTCTTCCTTGATGTCGTCGACGCGTAGTCTCGTCCCATTGCAGACGCCGGCGCTGACGTTGAGGTTGCGCAGGCAAATGACGACGGATCCCGGCTTGAGGCGGAGCTCGTGGGGCGGCATACCCGAAGGGAGTTGCTTGTTGAAGACGGTGGTCGGCAAATCCGTGCCGAAGCCTTCCTCGTTCTCGGAGCAGCGGTCGAGACTCTTGAAGACGACGGCCTCTCCGGGCAGCATGTCGAGGATCTGAAGAGTAAATGCTCGCCGATAAGAGAAACCTGGTCGTTGATGGCCATCGTCTGTGCGTTGAGCGCGGCGAGCACGCATGTTCCCTTCATGGTCTCGAGCTGCTGCACTTGGCCGCCGCCAAAAGCCCATTGGATAACCTATAGACGCTGAGATTTGAAGGGCAATCAAACCTCCTCCTCAGATTGCATGCAGACGTCGCTCGGCATCGGCACGGTCAGCGTCCTCGGGTTGTTCCATTCGCCGGCGCCGATGTCCTCGAGGTCGTCGGCGAACTTCTGCGCGTCGGCCGCTGCCCTCATATTCCTCTTGAGACGCAGCACCTGTTCACTGAAGAAGTTTGTGGAAATTGTCACCTGGAAGTGCGGCCACAGTTCGTCGTCTCTCTTTAGCGTGTAGTCGAGGATGGAGGACGTGTAGCAGTTGCGGACGACGGGCAAAAGTTGGCGCCAGTCGCCGCCAAGAAGCATCGTCTTGCCTCCAAACGGCTTCTCGGAATCGCCGAGCTACAGTAATCCAGTGAATGAAATTCATTTTTCTTTCGAACCCTCTTGAAGAGGTCGTTGACGCATCGGTAGACGCGCGAGTCCGACATCGTTGCCTCGTCCCAGATGACGACCCGGGTCGCCTCCAGCTTCGACCAGGTCGTCGTCCCTGGTTCCACTTGGCACACCTAACGACAAATTAATTCGAAAGATTTTTCAAACCGAGTCCTCGGTGGTGTTGAGGGGCACGGCGAACTGACGATGTACTGTCGTGCCGTTGATGAGGAGTG
>JAQIXL010002349.1:0-13409 GCA_034700245.1 Poikilolaimus oxycercus | reverse complement strand
CAAAGCAACCACCGAAGGGGGAGTCGCTCGGACTCTATAGTTCGAGAGACAAACCCACCGGAAACAAAAAAAAAAAATTTATTCGGAGGGAGACGAGGGAAGGGAGGGAGACGACGTAGGCGACGACGGTAGACGATGACGCCGGCGACGGCGACAACGAGGACGGGTTGATGGAGGATTTCCTGCAGATGACCGAACGGAGCAGTGTCGAAGACTTTCATCACGTCGCAGCGTCTGCTACAATCTCGCAACAGAGCGAGAGCCTCAGTTGTTGATCGCTCTTACGGAATCCAAACTGCGCTTGGGAGAGATACTGATCGACAATCGGATAGAGAACATCGCAGACGTGCTTTTCCACAAGCTTGCTAACCAATAGGAGCAGAGAGATGGCACGAGCCGGCCGGATGGCTTGAATTATCCTGTTTCGGGATCGGAGAGACGACTGCTTCCTTCAATGTTGCAGAACTGCATCAAATGGCACTCGATATTGGTCCCAACCACAACGATTGAACGAGCAAGCAGGTTGAGAGTGAAAATCGTGCTCGAATAGAGTTGCATTTGCAGTGGTCTATCTAGAGTGACGTTCAAACCATTCCGCTTGCTTGAAAGAGTTTGAACGCTTTCGCAGTTTTCCATGGCCGCCTCGTAGGGAAGGCGCTGCTGCTCGATTAAGTAGCACTGTCCATCAAAGTAGCGCCAGCCGGTAGGGCAATCTGGTAACGCATCGACTCAACGCTCCGAAATTACCGCTGTGGAGAATAATCACTCGAGGGCCATCTCGATCGTCGAAGAGTGTCTGCACGTTGCCGTTCCACTGTTCGCCTAAAGAGCAACATTTATATGCTGTCATTTGAGGGGCGACCCTAAAGATCAATTCAGTAAGCCTCACCTGTTGGTGTCTGAACAATGGGCATTCGTGTTAGTTCTCCCAAAGCGAAGACGTACGCAATGGCTTGAGGACCTCCTTGGATTTCGCTCGCTCCCCCCGCAGCTTGGCATACTCCATCGTAGCTGAGCAACAGACTATTGGAATGATGATGGAGGGCAGCAAGCGTAAAAATCTGCAAACATTTCTGGCTTAGCAGTTTTTTTTCAGCGTTAGCCAGTGTTTTCAGCCGTAAAACAAATTAACTCACGTCGTTGAAGTGGGTGGAATTGAGAAGCCAGGTCTCCTCTGCAAAGTCTCTGAGCTCGTCGTGTGTGGAGCCAGCACTGAGACAGTAGTTGTCGCGGGGTCGGAAGATGTAGACCTAAACGAGAGTGAAAAATGCTCTGAGAACCATACGCTTGTCGAGGTTTTTCGTATTCTGGTTGCCCAGTCTCTGCGTTGTTGATCGTCTTGCGCATACGGGCAAGTCAAGAGATTGATCTAGAATTGTTTTTCACTGAAGCAACTTTACGAACGATAATGTTTCCTTGATGCTGCTCAAGAACGTAGTCGAAGTGCGTTGCGAAGGACGTCTTTCCATAGCAGCAACCGCTTGGGCAAGCACTCAGTGGGAGATCTTGAAGAACGCCGATAGCACCAACGACACCGTTGGCATCTCGTGATCCGTTGAGTATCGTCTGCAGAGGGCCTATAGCGAGCAAAGATTTTACAAGTTTTATGCACTTACCGGTCCTTTCCCAGGCATATAAATGAAAGCCGTAAGGGTCAACACCGGAGATGGAAATATCTCGGAAATAACTGGCAGCGCCGGCCCTTAGAGCTCCGAGCGAATTTCTAAATGTTGTGATTATGAGAGATGTTGAATACTTTGTGTAGGGCGAGTGTTCGACCAGGAAAACAATGTCCTTTGCTGCGGCGAACACTAGAATCAAAAATGGAAATCGAGTTCTTATTTGCCTGGGAAAAGAAGAAGGAAGCAAAGCTTTGAAGTCATCGCACTGTGCACGAAAGCAAAACTCTGCAATTTGAGGATACGCTTCACGATAAGTTTCACGCAACCACGAAGAAAAAAGACTAGCAAAGAAGTTTGGCTAATGAATGTAGCAGCGGGACTGACAAGAGATGCTGAAGCGTGCGCGCTGAGAGAAGGTGGACGCGGGCTTTGCCACGCTACTCTATCAGCCACTACACGGTGTTAGCTCTCGAGACCGGACCCTCATTTCCACGTCAGAAAATTCTTGTAGCAGAGCAGGGGATTATCAAGCAGGGCACCCCTTTATCGTGTGACAAGCCGACATCTGGCGACCTATTGGGGGGTTGAACCCTGCGAGCGTCGAAGCACCAAAGGGACTTTGATGTAGGTTCGCGTCAGTAGTGCTGCTCCGCTCCTTCGAGACACATGTACACGCTCACGTTCTATAAGATTCTACAATCCAAAGTCGAAAGCATTTTATTCAATGTAAGACTACGACACATAGACGGGCGGAATGCCAGTGACCAAGAAGATGGATGTTAGTAGAGGAAATGAGTTCGCACTTCGCAGATCTCGTAGCTGTCAAACGACGTAGCATAGTCGCCGCTGGGCAGCACTTCTAAAAGACTAAGTTATATATGGAAACACTGGCTAGTAGAAGAAATTGAAGAAGATCACTCACGAGTTTCTGACGACTTGCCATACTCGTCTGAAATCGAAATGTTTTGTGGCAGCTCTCGAAGCTTACATTTGCTCCTCACACAAATCGAGGGGTGGAAGGCATCGCAGAGGGCCACCGACCAGGTCGAAGATGTTCGTGAGACCGTCGTGCATCTTGCTCCAAGTGGCGATGAGCGAGGTTCTCCCGGAGCCCACTTGGTATAGTTGAGGGCGGAGAGCTGAAAATCGAAAACGTTACAGTCAAACAAAAACGCACTGCAAGATATCCGGTGTTTAATGACCATCTGAGTTCTTTCGCCGAGTTTATGTCCGAGAGGGCAATCCAATACGAAGACGAGTCCAAATGGCTTTCAACGCTTGCGAAGTTCTCATTTTGGTTGAGGAAATCGGAGTAGCTTTCATCAAATTCAGTCAAAAGGTTCGATCGCATGTTCCGACAGTTTTCAGCGGCCTCCTCGTAACGCAATCGGCGACTCTCCACGAACAGACACTTGCCATTGAAGTACTTCCAGCCGGCTTGACAATCTGCAGAAGAAAGAAATATTGCGTTTGGGGCCTACTCACCGCTATGGATAGCAACAACCTGAGCGCCGCTCTCAGCCTGAAGCAACGTTTGACGGTTTTTCGTCCACGTGCCACCTAAACCGGAAGGCTTTTCACGCTTAAGTTTGAAACGTTTTTGCATCTTCAAGCAAAGCAACTAGTGATGTGAATTGGGCAAGCGCACCTGTAGGCCCGGTGAAAACCATGGGCCGCGACAGTCGTCCTTCCCCGAGAACCATGGCCATGGCTTGAGTGGGATCCTTCACAAAGCCACCTCCGACATCAGCGTCTTGGCATTGCTGAAGATGGGAGTAGATTGGACTTGCCGAGTTGTAATGTAGCGCCAACAATGGCAATACCTAAATAGTTATGTCTCACTTCAGCTGACTCACATCTTTGAAGCTGATTGTATCGAGTACCCAGGTGGTTTCGGTGATGATGCGGAAGTTCTTCTGCGCTGATCCGAAAGATGAGCAATAACTATCACTCGGACGCAACAAATAAACCTAAGATGCGAATTTCTTTCATGGAAAAAGGAATCTTACGGCTGTGTTGGACTTCCTAACAGTGACCGCCCAAGAGTTGAGCTGGCTGTTGTCTTCCGCATAAGGGCAATTGAGAATGGCGATCTGAGTACGTATTTGCTTGCAGAACAAGTAAAACCAACAATAACGCCTCCTTGGTGGCGTGAAAGGATGTCGTCGAAGTGAGTAGCAAAGGCCGTTTCGGAGCAGCAGCAAGAACGCGTGCAGCCATCGAGGGGCATGCGGTCGAGGGCGGCGATCGAGCTAACGATTAGGTTGGGATCCGTTGCATTGCTCGTGACCGTTCTCAAGGGTCCTAAATCCGTTTCAGTATGGCTTTGAGTGGTGCCAACCATCGAGTTCATGGGCGTAGATGTAGAAACGGAACGGCTCTGCGTCGAACGACGCGAAGTCAGTGAGAATCGAGGCTGCGCCAGTCTTTAGAGCGCTCAACGCATTTCTAAACGTTTAGAAGCTGCCATCTTTCACTTCTACCTTGTATTTTCGGACTGCTCAATCAACAGGGCAACATCTCTCAGCGCACTTGCGATTCCTAAAGCGTTGTCGTTGTGAATCATAAAATACCAATTAGAAGCAGCAATAAAATAATGTTTGATGACATCAAACCAAGTTTGCTCGAGGGATCGCTCGAAGGTCTAAACCAGGGATGGGAGTTTTTTGTTTTTTGTTTTTTTGTTTTTTGGTTTTTTTGGTATTTTTGAAAGATTTTTTGTTGTTTTTTGTTTTTTGCTTTTTTGCCGAAGTACTACCAAAAAACAAAAAACAATCGGCATGCATCTGCACGATAAAAAACTAAAATCGAGCCCTGATTTTCAACGCTGGTGAAATTCTCACTCACTTGCGTGCATGTCTTACCTCTGAGAATATAGAGAAACCTACTTTTCTTCAACAAAATATCCCCACGTAGTGACGATTCTACACAATTCTACGCGTTTAGTGCGATTCGACCCCTTTTTGACGTCTTTTGAAGCATTTTTATCGCTGACTGAAGCATAATAAAGATGAAGATGATCATTTTTGCTTGGATCTATTGTACTACTACGACGTTGATTTGCCACTGAAATTTTTTGTTTTTTGTTTTTTGTTTTTTGCTTTTCAGGAATTTTTTGATTTTACCGTTTTTTGTTTTTTGTTTTTCAAATTTCATTTACCTCCCATCCCTGATGCAAGCCACGGCTATTGAGGATGATTCTGCCAGACTGGCCGCCCAAATTTCACAATTTCCTCGAGTTTGGATCTATTTCTATGAAGGTCCGAGAAATCAATCGATTCACTATTCGACCACTTTCTCCTTAAAGAAATTCAATTCGACGGTTAAAAACTCCATCAGCATCAGCATCTATTGGAATCTTATCGACATGGAGCCCGCGACGAGCGCCGACGCATTTCGCTTTTTCACGGAAAACGGCGGCGTTGTCGTGGTTGAGCCTCGAAGAGACCCGTCCAATTCATTCGGCCTTACAATTATTCTATGACGTTTACTTCCCTCAAGGAATATCGAAGGAGGAGGCGCTTCAAATGCTCTTGAAGCTCTTTGCCCGCGACAAGCACTACATAAATCTCCTTCGAGAAACATCTAGCGTACGATTTCATTGATAACATTGACGAGACTTGGTTTCAAATCGTAGCAGAGACAGTGGATGAAAACGGAAATACTTGCTCTCGGCTAAATCTTTGTGCTCTCTGAATTTACTTTCGTCTTGATAAACATGATGTGCAGCTGGGAACCGGGTCCCGGTCGAACTTCCACCGAATTTGAACATCCAATCTGACTCTTCAAAGTGTTCATTATTGTGCCAGACCAAACGGCTTTGCCCTTCTGGCTCACTCGGCAGTCTCTGAATGTTTCCACTTGACAAAAACGAACAAGGTTTATTCTGTGGAGAACTCTGAATGTTGAGGGAAGAGGGCTTCTTCTCTCTACTGGAGGGCCGTGTAGACGAAGGAGGCGTCGGCGAAGATCCACTTCGACGCGCCCATCCACTCCGAATGACGACACTCGTCGTAGCCCGCGCGCTGCCACTCGTCCTGCTTTTATTCTTCCCTTTGCATCTCTTGTGCAGACCTCGATGAGAAGCTGCTGGATGAGGCGACGACAGGCGGCAGACGGCGGCTTGCCCTCCTCAGGGAACTGCAGGTCCGGGTCGAACTTCGGCCAATGGCCAACGATGAGCGTGTAGAGAACGACGCCGCACGCGAACCAGTCGGCTATAAACAAACTGTTTATTACTATTATACTTGTTGATTTTTGTTGTTGTTGTTGTTGTCTTTGTATGCTCTCACAAGCATAGGGATCGTAGGGCTTCTTGTTGCCGAGCTGCGGCGACGCGTAGAAAGGCGTGCCGCAGTAGGACGTCGAGCGCTGACGTCGCGGGCACGGTCTGAACGCGGGTTACGGTAGCTTTGTTGGGAACCTGGAGAAGCCAAAGTCGGAGAGATGGATGTCGTGGTTGCTATCAATAAGGATGTTCTCCAGTTTGATATCTCGATGCACTACCTAAAACTTATTTACGCCTGGTTGAGGTCTTCAACCTCTCGCTTGTGCAGGTAGTTGACGGCCTCGATGAGCTGACGGAAGAGGCGAACGGCCTCAGGCACCTCTGTTTTTTCTCCTTACCCGTCGTAGTTAGGTTTCAAACCACGGAAAGAGCCCTGACGCTGAAGGCGCTCGAGGAGGTTGCCGCCCTCGTACCACTCCGAGACGATCACCGTCCGCTCCGGGCCGGCGTTGAAAAGCGATAAAGCCCGCACCAGGTGCGGGTGACGCGCCTGCAAGAGGGGCTGGTTGCTGGCACAATTGGCGTGTCTCGTCTCACTTGGCATTCAGGCTGGAGATCAGCATTCAAATCTTTTTTTCATTCCAATGTCACTCAAGTGATGCAAAGATCGTCAACCTTAGCGGTGATCTCCATCTCTCGGGGCACGAACTTCTCGACGACGGACGCCGGAATGGCCCGCTTGTCGATGATCTTCACGCCCACCGCACGGCCGAACCTGCTCAACCCCTCTTGGTGATCCTGTTGTGGATATGTTTCAGACTGGTTCGAGTTGGTGCGGTAGACGAGCGAGTGCGGCGTCATGAAGAAGGGCCCCTCGTCCTGCGCGACGAGCTCCTTGCGCATGCTCGTGATGACCGCCTGAGACGGTATTCCTCTCTCATGTAAGGCGGAGACCTCAGTGGAGGGCGAGAGGTGCGGCCGCGGCAGCGGGACGGCAACGCCAAGGGCCGGAGGAGGCCGGACGGACTTCTGAGACGGAGACGGTGGCGGCGGTTGCAGCGACGGCTGCCGCTGCGGCTGGAGAGGCGGAGAGGCAGCCGGGGCGGCAGAGGGCGTCGTCGAAGGCGGCTGCATCCGATGGCGTCGGTACAAAGGAGTGACGCTGTGAGAGAGATGCAGAGAAACTGCTGGCAGCCGTCAGGATTTCTCGCAATTTTGCATTCTCTGTTTTCTCGAGCAGTGGCAATCGTTTGCTGTGGGGATCAAGTTAGAAAGGCAACGACAATTTGAAGCATAGCGACCGCAAGAGGTGGTATGACACAGGCTGGGTTTTGTAAAGCTGTTGCGTACCGCAGTTGAAAGAATAAAACTTCACTGCTATTGTGAGAGCGTTCTTACTGACTGTTATCGGGCCTGGTGGAACGCAAGCAAAGGTTTTTTTCCTCTGTCGGCGGGCAGCCACTTGTCCGTTGAGCGGCTTCGCCCTTTTGAGTGACATTTTCGGCGTAGAAGCTGCTCAAAAGCAAGCACTCGACGGCTTCTATCACTGGTCCCGTGGTGTAGCGGTTAGCACTCAGGACTCTGAATCCTGCGACGGGAGTTCAAATCTCCCCGGGACCTTCTCTTTTTGGTTACCTGGGTCGCCAACAATTTCTCAAAGTGCACGCAGACGATACTGACAACAATATTTTAAGTTTGCTTTACAATAAGATTCTGGAAAGCCTGCCGCGTTCTGTCATCATCAAACTCGTTTGCACCTTTTTGTCGCTACTTGCTAATGAGCTGCTAGAAAATAGGTCTCTTCATCGCTTCACGCGTTCGTTTCGTGTTATTCTAGGTTAAAATGCTGTCCTCGCTCATCCTCTGTGATCTATTCGTGAAGCAGGTAGAACACCAGTTTTGTGGCTACTTCGCCAAGGATCTCGGAATCTTCCCACTCCTCGACCTTCCCGATGATCTTTTATTTCACATTTTCGGCTTTATTGATGGTCGGCAATTGCTCGTAGCGCATCGTGTTTGCCATCGTCTCGACCGACTTTGCACTCGAAAAGCCGAACACTTGCGTACGATTGACGATCTAATACTGGCTCTAAGTTTTGGAAAAGAACGCTTCGTGCTGGAATTCGGACAAAACGTTGTCCCCGTTCATCCAAGCAACAGTGAGACTTATCTCAAGAGTGTCTACACTGGCAGCCCGGAGATGAAGCAAGATCTTGGCGATGCGGGAGTCTACACCCGCAAGCTAACTTGGTACAAAGGAACTCAATATGTCCGTTTAGGGAAGAAGAAGTTCACGGCGCAACAGAAACGCGATGTCTGCAGGTTGATCTTTCGCCACTACAAGCCGCAGTCCTTCCTCACCAGCATGCGTCCTCGAGATTTAATTGCCTGGATTCCGCTTTTGCCGTCGACAGTTGAAGCATTTCGCTATACAGCCAGAATTCTTGGGCCGGAACTGAACCTCATTGAATTGTTCCGACTTCTGGCCTTGTTGCCGAAGGAGATCACGACCTTCGGCCTTTACGGCTTTGAAGAAAATATTCCGCGGTGCTTCTTCAACCATCGACATCTTCGCCGATTTCAAGCCCTGGAATTCTGTGAAATCTTTTATGATCAAGAGAGTCTCGATTCGCTGGATTACTATCAAACAGTAGACGTTGCGGATGATCAATTGGTGGCTTCGCCGTGGACGCGCCTCTTCCTCGCTGGTCACACGCCGGGCCTCACCGTCGACGGCGCTAATCGCATCCTTCAACAGTGGGCATTAGGCGAACGAGAGTTGATTGAATTCGTTTTTGAGTTGGATGTAGCAGACACAGCCTTGGAAGCCATTTTATTGAATGTGGAAGCAAAGCTTGAGAGGAGTAAAGACGAGAACAGGGCAAGAGTGATAAATCCAAAAGGAAAAACACTCAATGTTTGGTTCGACGAGGAGTTGAGCATCTTCGCCTTCAGCGAAAGGGTGACGGCGAGTTATCATAAAGCGTTGACCGATTTTCTCTTTTGATTTCTGCGATATTGTCTAGAATGAAGAATAAACAATCTGGTCTTTCTTTCTTGTGAGGCTATCTCTCGGTTCCTACTAATCGACTCCAAAATTGTTGTATTTTGTAAGCTTTTTTATATACTTACAACAACATTATAGTCACTACACACGTGTGACAGCCAATCCACAGAAGAAGAAAGAGGGAGACAGACAAGTAAGAGGCGCCTCCATGCACCTCGTCTTCTTCCTCCATTTGAGGCGTCTCTTCACTCGCCGAGACAACCTGATCCCAGTCTAGATGCAGCTCCACCTCGTGCTCCGAATCGGATGTCGATCTGACACTAAAGTTCCACACAGAAATATCGTACTGTGGACGCTGAGCTTGGATGATCCATTGTGTAAAGTTCTCAGTCGTCGCCTCCTTGTCCAGTGTATAGTTGAGGCCTTCAAGAACTTGCTCGTCTGGCACAAATGCCCATCTCGCCAGGAGAGTTCTGTCCGTGTCCCACTCAAAGCGCTCCGGTGTTGGGTCCAACCCAGCGTCGATCCACTTTCGAAGTCCCGTGCGCGTCACCAGCTGTGCGCGGCCGAGTCGTAGTGCCGAAATATTCAGTATAACCACCAGGCGAACGTATTCTTGCCGATAGAAAGCGTCCGAGATGAAGGGGTACGGCTCTTTAGTGATGCAGACGGTCAGCGCGCTGCTCGTGATGTAAAGTTCGTCCCATCGCCGGAGTTGACGGTCGAGCAGCTCGAAGTTCGGCGCCTTCTCCACATTCAGTGTTACCGTAAAGAATCTCCACGTCGTGTTCAAGAGAGTCGCATCAAGGGCTGCGTCAACAAATTCTTTCTCGCCTCCAGAGAGCTCAAGTTCGCCGTAATCAAAAGGTTTCAGATTGAATTCCTGAAGAATCATCGCGAGAAGCTTTTGGTACGCCCTTCTTCTTGACTTCAATATCGTAACCGATAAACGACTTTTTGCTTCCGAAATCAGTTAGACATTGATAGAATCGGACCACATGACTACTAGTTAGAGTTTTATTTGCCGTGGAATTGCCGCCTTCACACGATCTTCCAAAGTCGTCCACAAGATGAACTTCCGCGTGAATTGTAGAATGAAATTCTTCCCAGGGAGGCGGACTTAATTTGCCGGAGAGTAGGCTGACATTTGACTTCACGTCCATCACCATGAATTCCAAAGCATCAGGTTGTGCAAGGCTGAATGCAGCGAAAACTGGGCTCGTTGTGAAAAGAAAATTTTGGGCGAATAAAAGAGGCAGTAGAGACGGCCACATAAGAAGCCGAAGGAAGAAAAGACAAGCAGCACGTAACGTTTGCCCGAGTTCCCCTTTCGTAGATGTGAACCTGTGTTTCACCTGCTCGTAACTGTGCATGCTGACATTTGCAAAAGGTGTGTACGTGTTCCAAATGCTCTGAATTCTTCCATGACGGACAACGCAGGCGAAGAAAGTGAACAAACTCGATGAACAAACTTTTCGACAAAACTTTCTTACATGAAAGTTTTATTCATGAATACAAAACGAAAGCTCGATGGACAATGCCGTTATCCCCATATTCGTCCACAGCTGCAGTCGTACATAAACGAAGCCCATTCGACGCGACGAGGCTGGCAACTCCACGAGCGTGGATAACATGAGCTACGACAGCTACTTGAGCAGCCAGACAGCGAGTAATAGGCAGCGTTGGAGAATGATAGAGCCACCAAGAGAATGACCAGAAGGAGGAAGAAGCGCATTGTTGATGAGAAGAGACGTTCCTCTCAAGGTAAGAAAGACTGCTGCGACTTTGAATGTCCTTATTGTCCCGCATTTATATTCCTTTAAAACTCGTTCTCCGGTTGACCAATTCGACAAAGAGTTCTGCTGATGTGGATTGTCAGGCGATAAATGTTGTATGAGTCACGCATCCTGAACAAAAGAAGCAATTTTTCGACGAAAAGAGGTAAGGAGAGTCCTTTGAATACTTCCTGACGGTCTATCTTCCCTGATTTACAAAAAACAGCACAGTCAGCTGAAATGCCATTGCACGAGGAACAGGAAGCTGTTTTTCGTCAATCTTTCCAAATGGAGATACAATCCGCAGTCGAAACTCTCGCGCGTGCTTTCGGTGTGTGCACCAAGTTTGCGGCCGCAAATGCAAAATCGAAGGCGCAAAATTTGAAGCATGTCGGACTTTTAATTCTTTTTGATTTTGTGTCGTCTTTTCATCTTTCATCCATGTTATTTTCCTTGCAGAAAACGATTTCCCGACCCCAATTACCCTTTGTGGCTCTCCAAAACTAAATTAACAGATAAAAACCTCGCTAACCCGCGGCAAACGGACACACACACAGCGCAAATTTGGCCTCGTAAAGGAGCAAGGATTCTAAAATATAAACCCGGAACGAGTATAGCACATCCGTAGAGTGGGGTTTTTCTGTTTCTCATTGTCGCCGTTTCGTCTCACGGTTGGAAGGGCGTAGGCGGCTGCCTAGCAGACTTCGGTGGTCGCCTTGAGGCCTCGGGCGGGCACTTGAAGGTTGAGGCGAACCTGTAAGGCGGCACCGCGACACTTGGAGAAATCCTCCGCGCGGCCGAGTATGTCCAATGCGGAATACAAGGTACGCGCAGACGGACGAGAACATTTGTTGGGTGTCTACAGCCTCCGACCGGCCATTTTTTGGAACGCTTCTCTCCGAGAAGCACATTTGAGCTCACTGGATGCACTGGGCTTTTGTGCCTCGAAATGTGAGCAAGAATGTGGCTCACTTCGCGCTAGTGCTTGGAAGTCTTCGGTTAACAAATAAACGTCCAAATGTTGCTCAAAACTACAATTTTTCCAATTGATTCATTTATGGCAGAAACGCATCTGTACGACTTTAACGAAACATTGTCGACGTTCTCATTTTAGCACCGGCAAATAAAGTTTATTTATGTAAGCATCACTGCAAAGATCCGGCAAATAGGACGACGTCGCCACGGTGAATGAAGAAGAGGAAGGGTGCGTCGGCGATAAAGCGAGTTCTTATGGGCGGCGGACTGCTGCAGTAAACGACGTTCATCCTCATGACCGCGGCTGCCTCGGCGCCTTCCTCGTTCACCTAGATTTTTCACTCTTTCTCTAATCAATCAAACCTCAATGAAAGCTTTTTGAATGGCATCAGAGACGAAGAAAGGAGAGTCACTCATAGAGGAGAAATCGGCTCTGTCCGAAAAGACGCCCTGCACTCCGCATTTTTGAAGTACATCTTTTACGGGAACAAGACTCTCGAACTTAAATTTTGGTACTTCCACCTAGATAGTTGCAACACTCTAAAAGGTCAGCGGCCTACGATGACTTTGGTCTCGATAGTATTGTCGATACTGATACTTGGTAAGATGTTCGCTGTCGAGCTTCTTCAACAAGTTAACCACACCGCCGCGTCGATCTTTAGGCAACACGAAGGTCATGTGGAAGTCTTCGCCCTTGTAAGGCACCCGCAACACTTGAGCCAGTTTGTCTTCGAAGTATGGGAAATGGGCGGTGAGATACATCATGTCGACTTTCTTCTTGCCACCATTAGTCAGATGAAAGTCTTTCTCGGCCGTGTCCCGTGGATTGAATAGATTCAGCCAGTTCGCTTTGAAATAGACGGCATTCACAATGAGAACCGGAAATTGTTGTGTCAAGTGATTCAGCCTTCTTTCTCACCTGCGTGTTTCCTTCGAACATGCTCGCATCAACAATCTGTGAAATCTTTCCGTGAGTGGCGGCGTTGACAAAGGAATTGATGTCGTCGGCAATTTTAGCTGACTGAGCGAAGTCTTTAGTTTGGATGGCGATGCTCGATTTTAGCTGAGGAGTTGTTGCTGACAAGGGAAGGTCAACTAGCGGGTCCGGCCGATCGAATCGGGACCTAGACCCCCTAGAGCAGTTTTTCACGCCGAATCTCGTGGTATTTTTATTTTCTGCCGAATCCCTCTGGTTGGCGAGATACGGTAGATTTGAGTTTTAGGGGAGAATTGCTGACGACCACTTGAGCGACGTTCAAAGTGCTTGTTTCAAGCGCAATTAGTGTAGAGGTAGTGATGCAGATCAGAAACTTTTTGTCGAAAGTTCGAATTTTTTACACTCAAAATATTTTCTAAGTTTTTTGTCTGTTGAGGAAGAAAGCTTTTATCTGTTTATTTTGGTTTTTAGCACTGGGGAAACCAGAAAAACGCAAAACAAACGGTTTGTCTTCCGAAGGGACTCGAACTTTCGACAAAAAATATCTGATCTGCATCACTACCTCTGCACTAACTGCGCTTGAAATGATGCCTTTAGACGTCGCCCAAGTGACCGTCGGTCATTCCCCCTAAAACTTAAATCTACCGTATCTCGCCAACCAGAGGGATTCGGCAGAAAATAAAAATACGACGAGATTCAGCGTGAAAAACTGCTCCAGGGGGTCTAGGTCCCGATTCGATCGGCCGGACCCGGAAAATGACCTTCCCTTGTGAGCAAAAAAACAAACTTTGTCGAGAAAAGTTTCCCGCAGTTTGATTTTGTTGTCGACATAGAGACGCGTGGCTGCCTCGAGGGTCACCTTTGA